>CAHIKZ030004150.1:20000-190000 GCA_903632075.3 Acanthosepion pharaonis | reverse complement strand
TCCTTGCAGTTCTGTGGAAAAGGCAAAACCAGCTGCCATGATTTCTGCTAAAAGAGCTCTAATCAAGACAACTTCCCTTGCAAGTAAAGGTTCCCACATTTATTCTTCTTTTCAGAAGAATTTTTTTTAAAACGGAAAAACACATTTTAATATACAGGAAAAGTTAATTGCTGCACAAGTTTCTAACAGTGAATATTTGGCAAGAAACAGAATATTAAATGTGTGTGTGTGGTATTAATGTAATTGTGTTAATTAAGCAGTTAAAAACCAACAAGCATTTAAAAAAAGAAAAATCAAAATAAAGGTTAATTTTTTCAACTGAATTTGTGGAATGATATCTGCCTAAAAACACTGATGAGAAAACAAAAAGACTTTTGGCAATGTTTAACCTTCCTGTCTATAAAAAAAAAACTTCAAATGTCATTTTATTCTTTGAATTTAAAGAAATCCTCATTTTGTTGTCTCAATTCCAGAAGAATCTTGAAGAATTCCAAATTTATAAGATTAAATATAATTGCTCTCTGTTAAAACAAAATGACTAATCTTGGACTAGTTTTGTGTCTTGTCTATTTGATAAATAAATTGAAATGTGGATTTGTTTGGGGCAGAAAATAAAGTTTTAAATGTCAGTACATTTTAATTTTTCAATAATACTTGATGCAGTTCTATAAAGATTTAAATTTTGGGAAAAATTAAAACTATATATAATTCCTTTATTTGTTGAAGGGAAATTTTCAATATTGAAGCCCCATTAATTCTGATTTACATGTGTCACTGTATTTGAGAAAAAAAAAGTACAATCGTATGTTTCAGAAAGCTTAAATTAATTCAATAATGACCAAAATTATAAGACAAAAATAGACAAGAAAACAAAGAGTAAAAGTAAAAATTGTTTCCTCTTGTATTTTTGTTTTTATAAAAGGTTCACTGAAAACGGACAGTGAGAAAGAAACAGGAATTGATGAAAAACAATTGAATTTATCAGGATTTAATGATGCTAAGAGCTTGCTCATACAAAATGATATTCTTCTTAAATTAGACGAAAATCCACAGCAAAAAAGTGCATCAACAGGAAAATCTCCAGAAAGCATGGACATTGTTCAGAATTTGGATCATTCCAGAGGTCAACATTCAGCTCTGGATTCTGTTAATGTGCCAACTCCCTGTGAAAACCAACCAATTGACCATGCTGGTGATTCTGCCCCACTAAATACAAACAAATTGAAATTGATGACTTGTAAAAAATTCTTTCACTGCCAACAAACGGAGCAAAACAAACATCATGTCTCTTCTTGCATTATTGTTGCTAATGAGGTAAGGTTGCATTCGATCAGAGAAATCGTTTTTCAAAATTATAAAATCTCTCATAATTACTTAGAAAATTTAATCTGAAATTTTACAGACTGGCAAAAAAGACATTTTATAAATTTGAAAAGTATTTCCTAAAAAATGTTTTTGTATAGAGTTGATTTCCAGATATCAAAATTAAAAATATTTTTTTTTAAAATTTTGAAGGCATTTTTATATTTTTGTCTTTTATCATAGTTTTATAGTCATTGAAGTAAATCAAATTTTTATTCCATAATTTATTTTATAACATTTATTTCTGAGGATGCTTTGTGGAGAAATATTTGCATATTGGTTTTCCAAAGTTTCTCTTCAAGACAATATAGAGACAATCGACTTTCTGTTCAATATGTAAAAATTTGATATACTAAATTAATTTAGGTTTTCAAATTTCTCTCCATTATTTCTTTGGTAAGAAATCTCAGCAAAGTCAAAGTAAATTATTAGCAGAAGATAAATTGGTCCTTGTCAAGAAATGTACACATTAAATGTAGGAAAAAAAGAAAGTTTGAACTTTTTATTTATCCATTTCAGCCCCTATTCAGAGAGACATGTAAATCTGTACCTGGTTTTAGTGGAGATTGTGTTGATTCAGTGGAATCTACCATAAAAAAGAAACAGGTATGTTTGCATATACAAACTGTGCATTATTTAAAAAAAAAAACAATTAGCTCTTAATCTGCACAGAAAGCAACTTGGAAATTTGGATTTCAGTTTAATTTTTTTTTTATAAAATTTCGCTTTTTCATTTCCTTCCCCAGAATTTATGTAGAGTAGTCTAGTAGATTTTGTTCGTTGTGCACCTGCCAGAAATGACAGGCAGTGGCTTTTGTTGATCTGGGTGATATTTGGATTGTACTATTTTTTCAACATAGGCAATTGTACTGAAAAAGATGTAAACATGCCAACAGAAGTAAATATAATGTTGAAACATTATCAACAATTTACTTAAAGGTGAAATTTAAAAAATGTAGAACATCTATGGGGCTGTTTCATCCCAATCATTCCTTTTCTACCCTTGAGGCACTGAGGGACATCTATTTAAGAAATGCAGAAGTGCTAAAGTCTTAGCAGTGAAGGATTTCCATGGCGAATTTTCTCTAATACATAATGGGAATGGGTGGGTTCTGTGGGTTTTCTCCTTGAGTGTTTGACTTCATGATATGGGCTCTAATGATCTCTGGATAGACTGATTTTTGTGTGTACATATTTCATTGTATATAGATGGAGCCAGAATGGATATGATTAATTAGCTTCTCAAATGAAAACCCTACTTGTTAAATAACCTAGATGACCATACCATAAAGTGCTTTTCAATTTTGGTCTGAATTTCTAAGTTCCCAAAATTTACATTGAAATCAACGTAAATATTCCTGTTTGGTTATTAAACAAACCCTAAAGTTACCAAAAACCCTGTAAGCATTTGGCAAACTCATTAGTCATGTCATGTTAACTTTCTTGGGGATTATACAGTTGGGTCATAGTTGTCAGTTCTACTGAATCTTAGTTTAAACTCTTCCGAGGCCCCCTTCCTATAAGTAGTTTATGGGTTTCAATTTATATTTTTGTATCAAACTTTTTTTTTCATCAGACTTCAATCTAATTAACCACTCTTCCATATTTTTCTCCTAATATCTTTTCTTCTTTGCTCAGAATTATCCTCTCAATAGCTCAAGTCGTTAACAATTTCCATGCAGCAAAATGACTCAATCAGAACCACTGCTCTGTTACAACTCCAGATTTGAGATTTGTGCCAAGTTTGCTTTCAGGAAAAGAAAGAAGCATACATGAATGGTGACATTCAATACATTCAGCATATTTCCTGACACTTAATCTTAAAAACCAAGCAAGAAAAGCAGCTTTTAGGGCAGGTTCAACAGCTACAGACAATATCTAATTCTTCTAAACACATTTAATTTTGTAAATTGCAGATTGAATTTTTGAATAAACCATACATTTAAGTTTTCATCTTTCTACAAATAGGAATAATCAAATTTTGTACCCATCAAATTTTGAAGTCAAAAAGTGATGACTATGTTATAGACAAGAACTATTAACTCCCCTGTCTACATGTAAAGTTCAACTTAGTCTACTTCTTTGTTGTCTGCAGCAAGGCAAGACGTCATAAATGTTACTGCTTTACTGCTGTTCAGTGCAATTTTCTGAATGTTTTACATTACTGTAAAAAAATAGTGTGTTTATAACTGTTTTGCCTTGTGCAAGTTTATTTTTTAACCAAACTTGTTACATTTGCTCTAAGTACTAAGTGTAAATTTTGTTTTTTAAAACAATGTAAATTCTTAATTTTAGTTGACATAAATCAGTGCATATTATACATGAAATGTTTAAGCCCAAAGTTAAGTGGACAATATAACACACAATTTTCTTTTTCCATATGTTTAAGTTTAGTGATTGTTTTCATTTTTAGATTTACCAAACCCAAGATTCACTGGATTTTTTGGAGTATCTTGATCAAAGCAACACGACTGATGTATCTTCTTCATTTTGGGATTCACATAATAAATTTTATACTTGGAACAAAACAGCATTTAAAGACACCAGTTCAGATTCTGAAAATTCACCTCTATGGGTACCTTTGTCCAATCTACCCCCACCACCTACTAAACCTTGCCTAGATGCAATTCCAAGTCCACCTGAAAAACTTTACCCAAGAAAATTATACTAAATTGTTCCATGTGGAAAGAGTTTACTACAAAATGCAGATTTGCTTCAGGGACTTTCCAATTTTAATTGTTGCACTTTTTTCAGTTTCAATTATAAAATTTTTTAAATCCATATCAGAAATGTCATCAATCTGCAAATCCTCTTCAGAGTTCATGAATGCAAGGTTAAGTATCCATTGAGTGTTGCTGCCCATTAACAGTGGAATTTACAAGTACTTGTCCTTGCATTACAAATGCAATATAGTGCTTTTCTTGGACAACTTCAACTACAGATTAGGAAACAGTCAGCTGAATTTAGTAAATGCAAAGAGGAGGAGACACTCGATTTTGGATTCGAATTTCAATAAAGCCACTAGTAATTTACATGACAATGTCTTTTGTGTCAGATATGCAAAATGGAGTCTTTTTCCCCCTCAAGACATGTTTCACCTCCAATTTCAGGTGGGTGATTTTCACTATTGTATATTTGCATAAAATATTGTATATACTCATATATAGTGCATCCCCTTAATTTTTAGTGAATAATGATTTTTCATATATTGCAGTACTGGGCATAATCCTGGACATATTTTATAGCAAATAAATATTCTTCATTCTTTTTTGTACAAAGCTACCCCAAAATGGTGAGCAAAAAAAAAAAAAACTTATAAAATATAAGATTTATGTAGCCCAAGCTTCTTCCCTTTTGTTGCTACATAAAAAGCAAAACCTCTTCCACTATGTATGCCATTTAAAATCAACAAATACCTTATAACAATGAAGAATTAAGACACCCCCCCCCTTTGCATCTCAAATTTACATTAATCTGTTTCACAAGTGTTTACATTGCTGAGGTATTGCCTTTCCTATGACAACCTTTTTTTTTGAGGGGATTACCAGTACATAATGCAGGGTGTCCCACAAGTTGAGGTACATACCCTGGGTTATGATCATTCAAGTCATTCTAAGTAAAAAAAATATATAGATATTTTTGGCTAGAAAACGAGATTGTTTAAGTCCCTGACTAGAGAGGCAAGGTACAATAATTGGGGCTAGGATTGAGAAATTGGGGAGCCAAATTCATTACATTCACTTATGTGATAATACCCTTGTGAAAGGTATGAATCCTCCTCTTCTCCCCAACCCCCCAGTTATGAGTAAATAGCAAGACAGACTGGGTGCTATAGCCTTGGGTGGCAACCGGTCTAGGAGAGAAGGAAAGCTCTGAATCCCAAACTGTATGCAGTCATGATGAAGCACATACTATGCAGCTAGGGAAAGGATCATTCGCATTAACTCAATCCTGGCTAGGGTCAACATTTTTTATTTTAAATGCAGGCTGCCAGAGCAGCGTTGTTGGTCATTGGTTAACGTATAGTGATGAACATTGTTTTCATCTAAAATTTACCTGTGTGTAGTGCAGTCACCAAAAATCCATGATTTTTAACCCATTCAAAAACAAAAAAAATCATTTGTAAAAAATCTGCCCATTTCAATTATTTAATAATTTTAATTTCCTACGCACTTTGAGAACAGCAAGTTAACATATTTGACACAATGTCAGACAGCACAAAGTTACAAGAACACCACAGTAGCTTAAAAGCATTGATCAAAATTATTCACATTTGTAGTGCAATATTAGATTTTACATGAATTACAATGTTGGTAGTCTCAGGGTTCCCACAGATCTGTGTAAAAAAAAAAAAATCCAAAACTATGTTAAGAATTTTTAAAGACTGAAACTGCCATGCGTGTGTGCACACACAAACAAAGTGAATGTTCAATTTCAAATGTTTGCAGAAAAGGTACAGCTGGTTCCAATAATTCATGTCACATGGATCAGTTGAAAGCCGTGAAGAAATCAGTGTGGAAGGCTAAAACACAGCTGAATGCAGACCTGGTTATGTTACACATTTTGTGTAGCATTCTACACAGTTTGGAGTTCTACTACACTTGAAAGTTTTGAATGACATATTTTAATTCTTACTGCTACATATTACAGCTATCTTGATGACTCATGGTTTATGAATGTCAAAAAAACTCTCGACTGCTGCACATTTCCAGTGAAGTATAATGGTTTTAATAAACAGAACTACAAATAGAAATGTTCCCAAAATAACTACACATTTTAGCTACCCCTACTACTCATGGCTTTTGTTGCACATGGCACAGAATACAATGTAATTTTTTTCAGTTCATCCAGTTTAGCATACAGCTCCTCTTCTAATTTGGATATTTCTAGGGATTTGTCCTTTGCAGATCTTCACATGGCATTGAAGTTTGCAATAAGTGTCAAGTTTGGATGGAGCCTGCTCAGCTTTCTTTGCATAGCTGTCAGCTGACTTGAGCAAATCTTGTATGCAACTTTCAAGCTTGTGTTTTTGGTCTTCAGTTCTTTGATTTCCATAAGCATGGAAGTCCGTTTTTGTCCAGCTGCTTCTTTTCCTTGGTTGGTTGCTGTTCTAGCATTGGAATCACAGCAAAGAAGAGCCTTAGTCATGGGAACATTCCCAGCATCTCCAACTGTGACCAAATAGTCTGTGATAATGCACTGTGCAACCAAAATTTGATGTTTCATATTATCAGTGGAAATTTCCTTATTGACCGAGAAACTTCTCTCCATTGAGGCCTGTTCATGAGTACCAGCAATCTGCGAACAACTTTACAGTTTTTTTTATATTCTTCTGTTGCTAGACAAAGAAGAATAGAACAAAATGCTCATACAGTCTTCATGCTTGCTGAAATTCTTGAAAGCAATATTTCTAGTAGCCTTCTCTTTGAACTGACTGATGATGTCATCATAATCAGACTTGCTAACTTGTTTTCTGTTCATGTAGGAACAGCATGTTTTTAGACTGTTTTCCATGGCAAATTTATTTTTCACAAATGGCTCCAGGGTTCAGTCATGTAAGTGGGGGTATCTAAGAGGAAGACTTTGCCAAAAGTTTCTCAATGGTGGTGAACATATCTGCCAGAGATCCACACTTGATCTTTACAGCATCTTTGGCTTTGACAAAATTCTTACAACTTCATTGTTTTAAAAATATAATTATATTTTTAGTGTGCTTTTCCTTCACAAATCTTAACAGTTTCATGAACATGCTAAAAAGATCATCTGTAAGGAAAGGAAGCAACAGTTTATCATCATTCTATTTTATCAAAAATGGTTCACTGTCTTTCAAAACATACACAAGAATCTGCAGTTTTACTGAAATAAAATGTCATTCATGTTTCATGTTTAGCAGCACCAGAGGACTTGGTGCGAAATTTGACCAAATGTCGAGTTCATGTTTACATTTTCTAACCATCTATGGCAGAAATACAAAAGTAAAGGGACAGGGTTGCCAGATTGAACTTTTAATTTCATTTTTTTTTAACCCTTATAACAAAGCTAGATCACAAATCCTTATCAGCCTGCAAATTTTAAAAATGACATTCTTTTTCAAAGACGCAGTTTCTAACCTAAGACATTTTCTATTCTATCATGTTTCCCCGTCTACATTTTGTGTCAGATTTGATTCTCAAACTCATTACTTATGACAACAATTTAAACAGTTTACACACGGACACAAAAATGTCTATTTTCATGAACTTACCCTGTTGACTAGAAATCAAAAAGACTTTTTACTTTTGAAATTGACATTTCTTCAATTGTTCAAATTTTAAAAACACTGATAAATCAAGACTCTACTAAAATGTATTCTATTATTGTAAAATAACTCATTTTCCTCCCAACTACAAATTCAATGTGTGTGAATCAATTTATCTTTGAGTGAGGATAGCAGCTAGAATGCATACCGTCATATTCTTTCTCATCGTGAGAAAATATAGAAGTAACTATTATGAGGTGATAATCTTGTTCTAATCAAGGAAACAAACCACTGTTTGAAATAATTGCCAATTAGTGATGACAAAAAAAAAAAAAAAAAAAAAGCCAGATTTCTAGGATGTCATTTTGACTCATGAATTGAGAAAAATGATGTGTGTGCAGCCCAATTTAGAAAATTCCAAGACGTTGAGACTTGTACAAACCCTTTAGTTTAAATCCCCCCTTACCATTTGCTTAAATGGCAGATTCTTAGTCACAGTTGCAGAACATCAGTGCTTGCAACCAGATTTACCAAAAGGCAACTTATTTTCATTAGAAGAACAAAGAAAGATAACCAAAAGGGAACAGTAATTCCTTGTTCAAAGTTACAAGGCTTCACCAGGCACCTGATATTAAAATTGCCAAAAGATAAAGTGGCAGAGCTTATATCCAGGATTCGACCACTTTTAAGTAGCAGGGGATGATAAGAGTCTCCTGTTGCCGATCTAATATCCAGGAATGTGAAGATAAGAGCTTAAAATTCTGGTTACTACACTGGATGTTCAAACAGGAAAGTCCCCCCCCCAACAAACACAAACAACAACTTATTTTGATAAATCAAGTTTATTCTGTGACAATGAAGTCAAATTTCAAAATGCAAGTATTAAAAATATTCTGATAGATGGCAGCACAAACTATGGCTTTGACAAATGTTCCAAGATTGATTGGGAACTAAAAGTTTGGATTTTGTTTTTTAAAAAAGAAAGAAAAGGGGGAATTTGTTGCATGGATGAGGAAAGGGACTCAACTGAAGAATATCTGAGAAAGAATGGAAAAGAAATTTCCAGTTTTGATCCAGTCAACCAATTTTTTTTTCTTTTTTTTTTTTTTTTTCTTGGCTCAAAGGAAGATTTTTGGAATGTCAAACTATTACTGAGCACAGCTTTTGCCCAAAGTCAAGTTTGGAGAATTGCAAAGGGAATTACTTTTTGAAATCAGTTACACCAGAAAATTACTATGACTTTATAGAGATTCTGGAAATGAAAAAGCCTAAAGAGATTTACGAGAAAAATAGTTTTTGATGAGGAAAAAAAATTATTTTTTAAATAGAGAGAGTGAGAGCAGGTGGTGGTGGTTGGGGTAGTATCAAATCGGCACAAGTGGAACAAATGTCTAAAATGAATTTGGTTTGTCCGAAGGTGATTCTAATCTCATGAAAGATTTAGTATTGAAATATCAAATAATAGAAGTTAGATGATATCAGCATATGAGAAAAAGTTGGTTTCTGATAAGAAATGATGGATTTATGATCAACCGATTTCAAAATAAAAGGTTGTTGCCATTAAGCCAGCCACTAAAGTATCCTCGGCGAAATCCTTCCAGCCATTAAATCTTTGAACTGAAAAATAAAAGCAAAGCATTCAATTTTTTACCCTAAACATATAAAGTTGTTTATTTACAAAGATTTAAAAAAAATTTTTTTTTTCCCTTCAAAAGTAATTACTTAACCACTGCAACAACCTATTTAATGTTCCAATCGAAAATATTCAGAACCCAAAAAGCAAAACCCTTTCAAATGAGTCCCTATAAAAGCTCATTTTTTTCTTGGTTTCATAGGAAATAAGTTCAATTAAGCACTCTCTTGATAAAATTTTTTTTTGAACAAAAGGTAAGGAAACAAAAATTTTAAGCAAGAAGCAATTACCTGCATGGCTTGTGGCTTGAATAGTGGCAGGTCACTCAGTTCCTAAAAAGAGATGAAATAATTCAATATGAGAGAGCAATATAAGAGCACAAGAGAGATGAGAGAGATGAGAGAGAGAGAGAGAGAGAGAGAGAGAAATCAGTTGAAAAGGGACAAAGCCAACAAACTAATAACTTACCTGCTGCGACTCCTACTGACTCTTCTAGGGGACCGACTACGGCTTCTACTTCTGCTCCAGCTCCGAGAGTAACTTCTTCCGGATCGGGATCTGGACCTGGATCTGCAGCATTGCAAAATAAACACAAAGTAAGAGTCAAGACCTTAAAGACAGACTTGCCAAGTATTACTCTGATGGATATACTAAGAAAATATGCAGGACTTTCAATACTTAAAAAAAGATAAACATCTTATTACACTGAACACTACCACAAATTTAGCTTGAATTTTTCATGTACAAAAAAGGGGAATAAAAATAAAGGAAAAAGGATTTATAAATAGGATACTTAATGGGTGGGGAATAGGGTGAAGAAAAAAAAAAAAAAAAAAAGAAATAAGCTGAAGGATATTCTGTCATTTACCAATTTACGTCCAAAATCTGGGGAAAATTTAACTGAAACTGTTGGGAAAGGGGAAGAAGAGGGCTTATTAAAATTTAAAATAAAATAAGAATTGTGGCAGGGGATTGAGAAAGAGGGGGGAAAAAAAAATTCAAAGAAACAAAAACAAATGAATTTTAAAAGTTCCAGTCTTATTAAACACGGATCATAGAATGTTTGGCACATAAGAGACTGTTCAGTGCAAGATAAGCTTGTGCCAAAGTATAGTAACTTACGCACTCGGTGGTCAATGAAAATTTTCACGATAAGATGTGTAACAGGGTTGATCTCAAGTGATGCAAAAAATCAATTGAGGGATGAATAGATCTCCAATCAGGTGAAGGATTCTGATTTCGAGATGCCTACAATAGCAGGGTGGCCATTTCAAGATGCCTACGAAGCTGGGTTGTCATGTCAAGTTGCTCTAACAAGTAGTAGTAGTAGTAGTAGTAGTAGTATCAGTAGTAGTCATTTCAAGTTGAAAAAGTAGAGAGCCGGGTGGTCAAGCCGTCAATTCAAGGTGCCTAAGAGGCTGGGTTGTCTGTTGGGCGACATTGCATTGCAGAATTTTGTTTGTGTGAAGATGAAACTATGCGGCCCCAGGCTGACAAACCTCACGAAGTGTAGTTGTTGAATCATCAACCCCGATGATCAAACAGAAAGGTGGAAGCTGATTGTTCAAGGATGGGTGATGAAATCTTAAGTCGTGGTGCAATGAAGCGGATTTCCCCACATCTTTATGTAGCAGGAAAGTTCTGCAATGCACGGACAGGAGATTTAGTAAATTTCAAGAAGGCTACAAACAAAAAGGGAAGAGATGTGTATAAACTGACAATTTCAAGCTTAAAAAAGGCTAACAAAAAGAATCGAACTAGTTTCTGATTTGCTTTGATCTGGGAAGAGAAAACTTAGAAAATCCATATTGACTCATGAACACAATAGGAAAATAACTTTAATAATAAGAGATGTATTTTATTTTTTAAATAAAAAAAGAGGACAGGAAGGAGAGAAAAGAATAAGAGTTTTACAGCTGAAACTTTAGCAAGTATGATTGATGGAGTAATGATTCCAGAGCAAAGTGAAAAATCTGAATTAAGTTGAGTAAATCAAGTGGAAAACACCGGCAAGAATATCAATGATAGTTAAATGGCTTCAGCAACAACTCTAAAGCATTGCAGCACCACATCAAAATGTAGGGCAAATGAAGTGAAAGACCAAAAGTTTTCCAGAAGGAAATTACATGAACACAATAACCCATCTTTCTGCTTAAACAGAAGGAGGAGGAAAAAAGAAAAAAAAAAAAAAAAAGAAAAAAGAAAAAAAGGAAATGAGAAAGAATTGCCAAGATTGAGAAATGCCCAAGAACCAAGAATGATTTTTGATGAAAGGCCCAAGCTAAGACATGTTAAAAGAAAAAAAAAATAAAAGAGAAAGAGAGAGAAATATACACACCACAATTAAAATGGAAGTTCCATATTCTCCTTTAATAGTTGTCAGAAACAAGCAACAAAGACTAACCAGTCAAAATAATTTACTTTCAATAATGCCAGCCATTTTTTTTGGAGGGGGAGAGAGAAAATAAATAAAAAGGGCAGAGGGCAGAAATGTTAGACACCAGCAACTTGAAGGCAAATTGAGGAGGCAAATTTTTTTTTTGAAGGGGAGGGTAATTTTGTTTTGTTTTGTGTTGTTAAATGTGCAATGTCTGAAATTAAGAGTTTTCGTAAGTCATAAAAAAAAAAATATCAACATTAAACAAAGCATCAAGTAAATCAACATCTGCTGTTGAACCTTGTCATTCCTGATTTCTACTTCACACTGGCACAGAAAAGCTGTCAAAAGGTTAAAGAAAGACAATCTAGTTAAAATAAAACTGTCTTTAATTAAGAGAAACCTGCAGAGCTTGAATACAAAAAATTAATTTTTTTTTTTTTTTTTTTTAAAGGGAGGATAAGTTTTTAATTCAACAAAACCTGAGTAATAAAAATGAAGGGCAGGGAGAAAGCCTTTAATATGTCATTTCATCTAAAAATCATCCTTACATCAATAGAATTGCAAAACTCAAGTTTTGCAAACAACTTGTTTATTAGTAAATGAATTCAAACTCCTTAGAAGTATTTCTGCTTAGCTATTTTTGTTTCGGGAAAAAAAAAAAAAAAAAAAATCAACAACATTCATTATTTATATGTTGATAAACAAGCTAGAAAATGCAACATCTCAAAAGCAATTACGTACTACTTATCCACTAAACACCTTTTGAAATTTAAAAATCATTCAAGTTCCTATTATTTGCATTAGCACAAATGTTCATTTAGAAAATTTATGAACAGGAGTAAATAAGAGATAGAAATCTCAAAGTTTTATTACAATTCATGCCATCTGGAAAATATGATTTTCAATTCTGTTCAGCCAATTACTGTTTTTTTTTTTAAAAAAAAAAATCAGGGCTTATTTTGAACATCAGGTTTTCTTGAGACAGTGAAATATTTAACTAAATCCTTACAACTTACCAAAAGTAATAACCCCCACCTTAAATGATATAAAATTACAGGTACAATCACATTACAAACTGAAAGTGTTGATTGCAATTCTTGACAATTTTCCATTGTACTGTATTTCAAAATTGACTCGGTTTTCATTTTAAAAAAATGATTTTCAACTAGATTTGTAATAATTTCTGAATGCCCCAGAATTGGCTTGAAAATAAAATGCAAAATTTTCATTTCATACTGGAGCTTACACTTCAGCCTGTGTGTAAATTTATTTCATTTGTTAGAATTTAGCCCATTTAGATTGTAGCCAAATTTGATCATAAAACCAATAAAATTAGATTTTACAATAAGCCCAATCTTATGATTAAATTAAAATGCTGATAATTTTTCTTTTTATGGGGATAATGTTTTACACAAATTCCAAATATCTACTGAAATAACATAACCCTTACCTGGATCGACGCCTTGAAGACCTGGATCTGCCTGTTCGCCTATAACGAGAACAGTCATAAGCATAATGGCCCCTGTCACCACACTCAAAACACCTGTCTTCGGGGTGGAAAGGCCGCCTGTTCCTTGGTGGGCCTCTACCTCCTCTCATCCAAGGCTTGGGACGAACCTTACCAGTCGAGTGCTCAACCCGAACTCTCGAGCCACAGATATTCCTATATGTATAGATTAAATTTTTCAGAATGCAAAATCATTGAAAAATTTTAAATTAAAAGGTTGATTATGCTAAAACAAATCACAAATGATAAAATGTTACCAGATATTTTTTAAGCCATTAAATTTATTTCTAAATAATCATAGTATGTGTGAAGGAGGTGCCGAAACAGTCTTCACTTGACCAAGGGAACACCAAAGATTTGATATTTGGTCAGATTTTGGAAAGTGCACTGGAATTTACATAGATGAATATTGAAATAATTTTAGGAAAAAAAAAAAAAAGTTATTTAGAAAAAGATCACTTTGCAGAAAAATTGAAATGTAAAAAAAAAAAGAAAAAAGAAAAAAAATTTCAAAGCATTGCATGAACCAAAAGATTGTGATATCATTATTATTAAAATACACCTTTAAATGCCAAATCTAGATGCGTCGTCAGTGTTGTTGCTCCCATGTCACTAGAAGTTTCGGGTCTAAATAATTACGTGGAATCAAAGCTTCAGAATTGAATTTTTATCACTTTGGCATAAAAATTGCCAGGCTATTATTGACTATTCAATTTGTACTCAAAACAAATTTCCTAATGCATATTTTAATAATGTATCAGAAATAAGCATTTTGAAGTCGTGGGAGTGCAAAATTATAATAGTCAATTTGTTCAATGCATTTCTCGAACTGGAATTAAAATCATTAAGATGATTTCGAGCATATTTTTAAAAAGGAATTCTGAAAGAGTTTGGTTGCTTTTTCTACTCTTTAATCAATACAGATACAATATTGTCAACTTACGTTCCATCAAGAGCACGGACTGCATCCTCAGCATCCCTTGGGTCTTCGAATTCAACGAATGCAAAACCAGCCGGATTTCGCGCCACCCACACACTTCTTAGGGGACCATAATAACAAAAAGCTCTTTCAAGTTCTTTTTCAGAAGCATCACGTGGAAGATCCCCAACATAGATTTTACAGTCCATTTTCAATCCTGGAAAAAATAAAGAACCGGGGAAGAGGATAAATTTTTAGCAAAGGTTCAAATAATTGTTTTGAATAAAATAACTACGTGGATTGTTAATGAAAAAGAAAATAATTTTCTATATGGTTCAATTGTTATTTATAAAACAAAAAGATTATGTCATAAACACGTGTATATAATTTCTTCGCAGTGTTGCTACAACATTGAACAAAAGCACAGATGATCATCCAGCCGTTATTTTTTACGGGTACTATGTTAGTTTTGAAATATTCAACGTAATAATTATTGTAAAAAAAATAATTTCAATAGATTATTATTTGCATTTTTAACTTCGTTTTATCACATTAAGAAAAAAAAAATGTATTTTTATGCACCACGTGCATCTTTCAAAATTCAATGTAAATTAAAAGAAAAGAATGTTTTAAAAATTTAATTAAAAAGGAAGAAAAGCCTTTACATTTCTTAAAATTTGCTTTTTTTTTTTTACATTAATTATGGATGAAAATCCAATCTTGTAATTTTTCTTCCACAATTTGAAAATGCAAAAACGTTGATTTATTTTTAAACACTGACTAAAAGAAATACGCTGCAATTTTTATTTAAAAAGTTATTTTAAAATAAGATTTGGGTTTTATACGTTAAAGTAAACAAAGTAAATTTAAAAGTTAAAAGACAAGAAAAAAAATACATATATAAAGATACACAAGTCAAAGTGTCTTTTTTTTTGGAGGGGGGGTCGACATGTATTTATTTATTTTTTTGCATGACTGAACATGAATTTCAGAAGGGGCGGTTGTTGAAAAATTATCAATGAGAGAATTTTTGGATGAAAAAGAGGAAAAAAAAAAATCTAAAACTAGAAAAATGTTTGCAATCAAAATAAAAACAAAAGGATTTTTAAACTTAAAATATAAAAAACAAAAAATAAAATAAAAAGGATCGCCCACTTAAGCTAAAAATAACATTTTCTATTTTGACCCAGATTAATATTTAAAGCATTAAAAACACCTAAAACCAGGACGACTTGAAATTCAATCAATAACGAACTTAAAATAGAAACTTAAAATGTGCCGGGGGGAAAAAAAATACAGCAAAATAAAGTTTTGAAGAGAATAGTAGAAAAATTTGTGAAAAGAAGAGTTCGGCCATTTTATTAATCTTGAATGGGAAAAAAAAAAAAGACTCAGTGTGCAAATAAGAGAGACCGAACTTTTTTTTTTTCAAGTTATTTGCAATCATAAATAATTACAAAAAAGAATCACCTTGATTAATTTTGATGAAAATAAAATGAAGAAAACATAAAACTCACCTTTAAATACTTCTGCTTAAAACAACCAAGTGACCAGTCAACGTAAAAGTAAATGACTTGAATTCACTGTTTACGGCTACAAAGCGTTTACCCAGAATGCACTTGGCGTTTCTAGTTAAAATGAAACCTTAAATTGCAGACACTTTTAACAACGAAATCAAATCATTTGTCAAATAATTGGACATTTTCTTTGTAAAGTTATTTTTATAAAATACAAGAAAAAAAAATTAAAATCGTGATTAACTTAAGTGTAAATGTTTTAGACACAAGAAAATAGTTTCTTTTCGATTTCGTTTCGCCGACGATTTTCTGTATTCGACATTTACTGACCCTCATAAGAATTCTTAAATCAAATCTATTTTTTGAAATTGTGAATAGAAATTGACTAAATTTCTTTCATAAAAAGTGAAATTAAATTTCAAAATGAAAATAAAAATGAACATGTTCCTATGTTTTAATGAAAATATTATGTTATGCACGTTACGATTTAGTCCGAAAGATTCCGGAAATTAACGATTGTCAGCGACAACGTAACCACATTTCATTTGCAGAAAAGACAACTTTTTAGCCAGTACGTATTAATTTGTTATCAAATTTCATCTTTAAGCGATTTTGATTTTTTGTTTAAAACCCCAATTTGTATTTATTTGACCTTTTAAAAATAGCAATGTAGCTATTTTGGAGCATTTTGTTTTTATTATAAGCTTATTTTCAGTGAATTTATCTGAAGGAAAATAAGTCAAGACTAAAAATTGGGCCCAGCCTCCACTCGTTTTAAATGCTAAAATTTTTCATTTGTGTAATTTCTTGTCTTTTAACTTGAAATATCTTTTTTTTTTTTTTTTAAATCTATTGGTCTCTGTCAACGTTTATGATTTTAAACAAACCAAGAATTATTTTAGATGAAATTTTGCTTTATAATTACAACTATTCAAATCAAATCTTTTTTTTTCTTAGACACCAACATGGTCGTTCCCTGAAAAAAGAAAAAAAAATGTCTATTTTTTTTTTCCTTTGCCCTCATTTTTAAATTTTATGATTAATTTATTTGCTTAAACATTATTCATCGTTTCACTTTTTTTGTTCATTTCTCTTCATAGAAAATGTTTTCTGCTTTTTTCTTTATTGAAATAAAAAAGAAAAACTTTAATGTCCTTATTTTAATTTTTTTTTTAAATAAATTAAAATGGAAAGCAGATCTAAAATCTAATTTTCTTTCTCTCACTTTTTCATGTTTTTAAAAATATTTACTTTTTGATGAAGGAAAAGCTTAAATTTATTTAAGAAGTCATAAATAAAAGCGTTGAATATTTTTGCAATCCAAAACATAATTTAAAGAAAAATGCTGTATAAATAAATTTAATTTCTCAAATAACAAAAGTGATTTAAAAAAAAAAAAGGCGGGGTGTTGAGGAATTGGTAAAAAATGTACAGAATCTCTTCATAAGATCACCAGACCATAAAAAAAAAGTTTCTCTCTAAAAGTTATAGTGAAAATATACAGAAAATCCGAATTTTATCAAATAATTTCACCCTTTTTCATTTAAAACATTTTAAATTTTCAAATGTCAGTTATTTTTTACCTTTTTGAGTGACAATTAATTTTAAAAATGAAATTTGAAGAATAATCTTACAAAAATCCGCAATAAAAAATGTCTACTGATAATTTTATTTTTTTGATATAATTTTAAATTTTTAACTAAAAGAAAAAAAAAAGTCTTAGGTTTTGTAAAACAAAATAAGGGGCGTTGTTCTTTGAGAGTATCAATGCTAAATTAGCTTTTTTTTTTCTATAATTCTTATGATAAAAACTTCTTTCATAAGAGCAGACAGATAATAATCTTAAATCCTTCAATAATTCCAGTTAATAATTGGTACATTTATGTACCAATTATTAACTGGAAATTTAATGTAAAATTTAGATTAAATTTCAAAATGTCATTACAAAAGTGTTGTTCAAAAATATATTTGACTCGAATTATAAAAATCAAATCCTGTCATTTATTTTTTTTTCAGCTACGAAATTCCTTTGTTCCATTATTTTTATAAAAATTTAATTATCGAGGAAACCTGTTTAAATCTGTCAATGACTTTTTTTTGGTCTGTTAATTGAATTCCGTTTTAGCGTACGGCTTAATGTATTTTTTGTATATTTAATAATGTGATAAATAAATTATTAATCTTTGGTTTAATTTTCCAAATTCTTGGATTTGGAAACATTAAAAAATCTAATATGGATAGTCTTTTTATTAAATTGTGTTGATAAAGTGAATTTAAAAAATACTTTGAAATGCTTAATTTTTTAAAAGATTTTGTATAGTAATAAAAAAAATTGTGCATTTTGGTGTACTGTAAATTGATGCATTCATTCAGGTTATACATGCCTAGAATATTTCTCCTCTCTACTCTACCGTTTTACTGAGTAAAGCTTAAATTACAGGTGTAAATAATGGCATTTACTCTCAAGTACACATTAGGAGAAGAGAACTTTAAATCTCTAAAATATGCCAGTTTAGTTGTAAATTTTGCACAACTTTTTTTTTTCCTTACAGCAATTTTCAAATGCCAAAAATATAACTTTTTATAACCCCTTTGCAGTGAAGATAAAAAAATTTGTTAATCTTCCTAATTTATACATAGCTTGCACACAAATGTGAAAGTCTTCGTATATATATATATATATATATATATGCAAACTACTATAATTCATAAAATCTTTATTCCTAAGCCAGCATTTTGATCTGATGAATAATGGCATAGTTTTCTTTCTTTTTCCTTAAGCATGCTGAAATGTCTGCACTGTCATATATTGTGAAGCACTCGACCGAGATTTAGCCTTTTTCTTTTTTCTTCGTGCCTAAAAATATATAATTTTCACTCTTGTTTAATTTTTAAGAATGTCTATAATACATTAATTTGATAGTTGAAGTTTTATTGAGATGCTTCCAAGTAACTTTTTTAAAATTCACATTTTAAAGAAAAAATTTACCTTGCATATTTCTCCTGTAAATAAATTTTCATATTTCTAACATGGAATTCTCAACATTTCGTTAACTAGCCTCATATTCTGAACTCTCCTTTGGATTTGAGGTTATGCATCAGTAATAAAATATTTGAAATAAACAATTTTATCATGCTTTGATTTGTCATCACATATTTGCAATCTCTTCTTTATTGATAAAGTTTTTTCAAAAACACTTTTATTGTATGCACTAAAACAGTCACTGCAAAGTGGAACAGAACTCAAATCTTAAGCTAGTTTCCTGGGGTGTGGGGAATCTTACATTAAAAAGTGACCTTTCCCCTCTTCAATAAACCATCGTTTTTGAACCCAGTACTTTGAATATTCCTAAAATGTGGGCATTATTTATGCAAAAGTTGTATTAATTCTCATTGAGTGCCTGTATCAGACAATCTACTGCTATGAGGAAGTGGATTGAATACAATGTATAGGTCATTAACAGGCAGCAAATAGAATTCCTATTACTGAAAGAAATTGTTAATCTTTAAACATTTTATAAATCTGTTTTTGGCTTCAATTAAAATGCTAATTTTAAAAATGTACTGAATTTACTCATAATATTTTAATTGATTAAAATGACTTAGATATTTTAAGTGATGTAAATGTGTATTTTTAAAATACATTTAATCTATCATTTTCTGTTTTAGGCTTTAATCTTGTCCTCTTTTTTCTTTTTTTTTTTCTTTTTTTTTTCTTCTCAATATGTAGTTATTGGTTGGAAAGATGTTACCATTTTAACCACTAACATACTTCTAGTTGCTTTCTTCCTAGAGTTTTTTTTCCTTCCTCTCTGATTCTTAGCTCAAAAGTTGTGTAAAATGAAACTGTTAATTTTAAAGGAAAAAATTGAGCTATTTTTAAAAATTATTTTAGTTACCAGCCATGTTAAAAGTTTCACATTGCCTATGAAATCCCATCTATTAATGGAGAATAATATTGGTCTCCTGTTTTATTTTTCACCTTTCACCCAGATGTAGCTAAAAGTTAATCATTTAATTAGATATAAAATTTGTAGCTAAAAGTGAAAAATGTGATTTCTCAAAGTAACAAATGCACTTGATATTTTCTTTCCATGTTTTCTGTTATGGGTTCCCAACCAAAAATATATTGGTGTTATTTTTTTAGCGCAATCTGTGGCTAATAATTGATAATCTTTTATCTAATGTATTAGACAAGATTTTCTAAATTTCATGAAAAAAAAAGTATAAAGTTTGATTCCTAAAAGGCACAGAAAAAGCAAACCAGTTGACACTTGTACAGTAAGCTAAAATTACAGGGAGATTTACTGAAAAATTCTTGAACTGATTAAAAAGCTCTTCTAAAAATTCAAAATTTGATGTCTGTTCTGTAACTTTTTAGCAAATATTCACTGTTGTATAAATTCATGGAGGGAAATCAAATATACCGAAACTTAAAATTACCTTCTGAAAAAGAAAAATTGGGAAATGTTTTGAAATCCATTGTAATGCTAGGAATCATGTTAATTATAATGGGAGGGAATTTGATATGCAGTAGCAACAAAAGATACTGTTATTTCCTCTGTCTAATTCTACGGTGTGTCAGTTTATGTATACCCCCCCCCTCTCTCTCTCTCTCTCTCAAAAGAAAATAGGTGACACATTTTTTAATATTGAGAGCTGTAGGCAGTATCATATTGTGTTATACTGATCTATATAATTAGCTAAATCTACTCTCAGGTTATGTTTTATGAAATTACTGCTTAATGTCAATGGCTTTGGAATTATCACTACAACAACTGGTACTGATCACACGTGGCAAACAAAATTTTTGTAAAAATTCCAAATTTCTTTTTACCATCCTTAGAAACTATTTAGTGAAATATTAAGTTACATGAAATAAAAAAATTGCCAGATGATTTTTGTTTTTAACACTAGTACAAAAATATATTACCACAATTTAAAATATTCTTGTGCCATATCTGCAGCAAGTTGGGTAATATGTAAATTTATATACATTTACAAAAATATTTTAAATAATAAAATTACAAAGCCTCATTGTTATAGACTTTTTTTTTTTTTTTCTTTAATATATTTTATATTAGGATCTGAAACATTTTGGGAAACTGAAAATATTTGCATATACCAAATTAGCAAAATTTTGATGGTTATTCATTAAGGTAATAAATATATCAATTTGTATACATTCTGATTAAAATGGGTTTCTCTCTCCCCTCCCCATTAGTTTTGTGAATATTTTCAGTTATCTTGCATATAATTTTCATGCTTCATATTTTTATTAAGTGTAATTATTTCCTTTTCTTTTTCTTCTTACCCCAGGTAAATATGGGTCGTTCACGCTCCAGGTCTCGAGAAAGGAGACGATATAGTTATAGCTATAGCCGTAGTCGCAGTCGAAGTCCATCAGATGAGGGTGTCAGGGTGCATGTGGCAGACTTGGGAGTAGATCCCTCCAAGAGAGAACTTGAAAGTTCATTTGAAAAATTTGGGAAGCTGTTGGAAGTGTGGGTAGCTAAAAGTCCACCCTGTTTTGCTTTTGTGGTTTATAAATATAGAGAAGATGCAGAAGCTGCCATTAAAGAAATGGATGGAAAGTAAGTGTAACCTTATTTAGCCTCTTTGTGTTTGCAATTATTGTCTTGTGTTTGTTTTAAATGTTTTTAATTTTCTTTTCAAAATTTGGCTTGACTAGAAAGAAAATCAAACTGAAAAGCAGATAGAACATTGATTTTTTTTTTTTTTTTTTTTTT
The DNA here is from genome assembly GCA_903632075.3 of Acanthosepion pharaonis. NCBI lineage: Eukaryota > Metazoa > Mollusca > Cephalopoda > Sepiida > Sepiidae > Acanthosepion > Acanthosepion pharaonis. The sequence goes on along the minus strand of CAHIKZ030004150.1, from coordinate 168,694 downwards.
TACCTGAAAGCCTTTCATTTCAGTTCATTCTCTATGTAGCTCATTGCATTGCAAATAAAATTCATTTTTTATGTCCTGTTGTCTCTAAAATATAAAGGATGTAAAAATAGTGAATAATAGTGCTACAATTGATTTTCTTTGTAATTTTCAGTTTCTCTTGAGTCATTAAAGATTGGTGTTAAATTAGGTACCTCCACGAGATCGCTAAAAAAAAAAAAAGCATAGCATGATGAAAAAGATGCCAAACTTGATGAAAACAAAATTTTATTGTCTAAATGTTTATTATTAAGATCAAAGTATTTTGGGTATCTTTTTGCATTTTTAAATCGTTCCTAGCATGTCCAAAATTTTTGTTAAAAATCTTTTTTTCTAGTCATCAAAATTGACAGGTGGCATCATTTTTTTCCATTTTATAAAAAAAAAAATGAAAATGTCACTTTGAAATTCTTTTAAATATCAATTATCATTTTTTCAAAACTTATTTTAAGAAAATCAGAAATTATGTTTATTTAAAATATTTTGAACCAAACTTAACTTAGCTTCTTGTGATAAAAAGATGTAATTTGAAAATAAAACAAAGCTGGTCATAAACTTTTTATGTCACTTGACAGGTGATGAATGACACATTGACGGATTCCATGGGGATAATTTGTTCTACGGAAGGAGAAAAGTGAAATTATTTACATTTAAGTGAACAGATTATTTACCTTGTTATTTTTAACGAAAACTTTCAGTGGTCTAATTTTTTTTTTCTTTGTACTTGGCTTTCATCTTTACGTTTATGATGCTTTATGGAAAATGTATTGTAAAGAAATTAAAATAAGACTGTTAAGAGTGACATTAAATTTCATATTTCCTAAGAGATGTATCTGACAAATTTATAGGTACCTTTCTTATGAAATTTTATCAGAACTGTACATAAAATACTATAATTTTATGTACATTTATTACATTTTACTGTGTTATTTGTATTTTCATTTTATTATTAATTTTGATATTTATGTCATAACTGAGATTAACATAAAAATAAGATCATATAAATTTCATAAGATGGTACTGATACTTGTAGGTACCCTTCTCAGTTGAAATTGAAAATCAAATTAACTTCTCCACATGTGTTTCGCAAAAGTAAAGGCCTTAACAGAGGAGAACAATGCTTAACTCAAATAAAGCAACTTAATTGTATTCTGGTTGGTCTTCCGTACTTTATAATTATAGCTCGACTATAAACACAAAATTACATATATCTTAATTACTGGGGATCTTCTGATTAGTCAACATGATACAACTTACAACGCGCTAAAAAAAGATCCATCTCATAAGGACACTTAAGAAACCCAATGTGGCTTTTAACTAATTTTATAATATTTTAACAACTTAAATGTAAAAATCTATTATAATTAAAGAAATAACAAATAATTGTATTAAAAATTCATTTTTCATTGGAAAAACTTTTTTGCTTTCAAAAAATATTGTCCATATTTATAAAAGCATTTGAAATTAGATAATATTTGTTTTATTGAGTTTTGTAAACTACAATTTAGAGCTGATTTTCAGGTAGGGGGATCCAATTAAAAACAAAAAAAAAATTATTTGCATTCCTCAAACCTGACGTGATCAAATTTCTAGCATTTTCATAAAATTAGTTAGGATGGGGTAATAAATATATAAAAAAAATGTTTCTGCTATGACTTTAATAAAAAAAAAACAAAAAAAACCTATTGATAATAATTTCAATCGTCTGTGAAGTTTCTGAAAGTTTCATTAATATCCAACAATTATTTTTATTTTTGCAATACTAAATTAAAAACTGAATCGAATTGCGATATCAGAGGGGGTGGGGACTGAAAGCAATACCAAATCATAAATTGCCAAACCGACCAACTGTTAAGTAAAGAGAAAGAACAGTAAGATTTATAATCTGGTGTTCTTATTATTTATTTTTATTTTTAAAAAAGCATAGCTAAAAACCTCAAATTTAGTTATAGGATTAAATTAAAATCCCTAGTACTGTTTCAATTTCAAGCAAAGTTTTGAATAACTTATTTTGAAATTTACTGAGTTTTATAAGCACATCTATTCTAAATATTAGTTTCTAAGGATATGGGGAAATTCAGTCCTTTAGATAAGGGATGGTAGGGTATTCATTTTCACTGACACATATTGTATAAAAATATGAGTTACTAGCAGTAGAGCCCGGGGATGTAATAGTAAGAGATAGATCAAGTATCGACCATCATAAAGACTGAAAAATGAAATTGACAAAGATTATTGTTTAAGGTTGACAGACACGCATGTCTTAGTTAGTTTTTTTTTTTTTACAAATTGGTCAAACCCAAATTCAAACAAATACATTGTTTACAATCGTTATGAGTCTATCGATTGGTGAATAGAATTTTATTATAAACAATTGTCTTGTAAATGGAATTTTTAAAGCATTCTGAATGTAAAAATAAAGAAAAAAGTGTGCAAGACAATAAGAAACACTACCTGCCAAAAAAAAAAGTGAGGTTTTGTTGAAATCGGTTGAAAAATGTAGGTAACCTTTCTTTGTAATCTTTTACAATTTGAAAAATGTAGGTAGCCTTTCTTTGTAATCTTTTACAATTTGATTTTTACTTATTGAATACAGTAAAAAAAAATTGCATATTTTGCTTGTGATTCATAATTAGAATTCTGATTTGAATATATTTTCCACTCGTTGTTTCTAATACAAAAAATATTAACTTTATTTGGGTTTATTAATTTATTACAAGTACTGTGTTCTTTCCTTAATAATTATCATCCTCGAAATATTGTTGTTTTTTTGTCTATCAGATTTCTTACGTTGGCATTTTTAAATTATTTCTTAATACTTTCTTTTAAATATTGAATTAATTTCAAATAGAACCAATGCCTTATTGATCTGCCTTGTAGCAAATTGCAAAGGGAATTGTAAAAACGACCCTAAAGTACGTGGAATTATCTTTCCCTAAAGATAAAGAATTATCCAATTTTTCGATTCGTACAATCAGTAGAGATCGTTAGATTATTGTTTAGGTTGACGGACACGCATGTCTTAGTTTTTTTTTTTGTTTTTTTGTTTTTTTAATTGGTCAAAGCCAAACTCAAACAAAAACATTGTTTTCAATTGTTATGATGAGTCCCCCAATTAAATAGAATTAGAATTTTATTATAAGCAATTGTCTTGTAAATGGAATTTTTAAAGCATTCTGAATGTAAATAAAGAAAAAAGTGTGCAAGACAATAAGAAATACTACCTGCCAAAAAAAAGTGGATGTTTGTTTTATCGGCTGAAAAATGTAAGAAATCCGATCCCATATATAAAGGAACACACACACACACACACACACACACACACACACACACACACAACCTGGGTTTTTAATCTAAGTCACTCCACGGAATCGCTAAAACATAGAGCATAGTCTGATGAAAAAGATGCCAAAGTTTATGAAAACAAAATTTTATCGTCAAAATGCTTATGTTTTTATGAAGAGGATAGACTAAATTTTTTTTTTAATTATTTTTAAAATTTTTCCATCTTTTAGAATATTCTAAATTTTGATTTAAAAAAACCTTGTTTCTCTTTGTCACAACAAGGGTAGTAAATAACATAGATAATTTTAGCGTTTTTTTTTTTTTATTTACACATTAATTTGGAAAATCTTGCAAAAATAAAAATAATTGTCAGATGTTAATGAAACTTTCAGAAACTATTCACAGATGATCGAAATTATTATAAATGTTTTTTTTTTTATTAAAGTCATGGCAGAAATATTTTTTTATATTTATTAACACCCCCATAACTAATTTTATGAAAACTCTAGAAATTCGAGACCATCGGTTTTAGTGATTACAATAGTTAAAAGCATAAGGCTTTGAAGAATGCAAATCATGTTTTTTTTTTGGCCAACGTCTGAAAATCGGCTGTGAATTGTAACATACAAAACTCAATAAAACAAATATATTATTTAGTTTCAAATGCTTTTATTTGTTTTAATTTTTTATGAATATGGACAATATTTTCTGGAAACAAAAAATTTTTTCAATGGAAATTGAATTTTTAATACAATTATTTCTTATTTCTTTAATTTAAAAAAATTTTAAATTGAATTTTTAAAAATATTTTAACATTAGTTAAAAGCAACATCAACCTTTCAAAATGTCCGTGTGAGATTGTCATTGTCTAGCGCTTTGAAAATTGTATAATTTGGACCAATCAGATTAGCCATGGTAATTAAGAAATGTAATTTTTTGTGTTTATAGTCGGACAGTAATTATCAAGTACGGAAGACCAACCAGAATACAATTTAGTTGCATTATTTGAGTTCAGCATTTTTCTCCGCTGTTAAGCCCTTTACTTTTCTTGAAAACACGTATGGAGAAGTTAATTTGAGTTTTCAATTTCAACTGAGAAGGGTACCTACAAGTAACAGTATCATCTTATGAAATTTAACTACTGCTAAACTATCTTATTTTTATATTAATCTCAGTTACGACATTTTTCCATAAATGAAATATCAAAATTAATAATAAAATGAATGGAAATACAAATAACACAGTAAAATGTAATAAATGTACATAAAATTATAGTATTTTATGTACACTTCTGATAAAATTTCATAAAGGTACCTAAATTAGATACCTTTTTCTTATGAAATTTAATCTCACTATTAAGTCTTATTTTTTAATTTCTTTATATTTTCCATAAAGCATCGTAAACGTAAAAATGAAAGCTAAGTACAAAAAACAAATTAAAATTAAAAAATTAGAGCGCTGAAACTTTTCCTTAAAAGTAACGAGGTAAATAAATTGTTCACTTAAATAATTTCACTTCCTTCCATCCGTAGAAAGAATTATCCTCCTGTAAGTTATCTAAACGTCATGAATGTGCCTTTCGTCAAGTGACGCGAAACCTGCTTTGTTTTATTTTCAAATTACATTTTTTCGGCGCAGAAGCTAAGTTAAGCTTGGTTCAAAATATTTTAAATAAACAGTATAATTTCTGTTTTTATTAAAATCAGTTTTGAAAAAATGATAATTGATTTTTAAAAGAATATCAAAGTCAGATTTTAATCTTTTTTATCAAATCGAAAAAAATGATTGAAAATATGTCCTTTCTTTTTACCACAAAAAAACATTTTTAACGAAAATTTCAGACGTGCTAGGAACGATTAAAAAATGTAAAAAAATACCCCAAAAATACTTTGATCTTTCCTCTTTAATAATAATATGAACATTAGACGATAATTTTTTCGTCAAGTTCGTCTTTTTTTTCATCATGCTATGCTCTTTTGTTGACATTTTCGTGAGTGAGTTGTCCCCCTTTCATTCTCACAATGTGTCTTAATCGTGTTTTCACATTGATTTTGTTAAAAAAACAATTGTCTTTCCCATTTTCGGCGCTGTTAGAACCACCACAGGGTAATTTTATGTAGTCCTGTGAAGTTTTGTTGAAATCGGCTAAAAAATGTAGGAAATTCGATCCAATATATAAACGCTACAGACACACACACACACTCTGCGTTTTATAATAAGTAAGATTTTTTTTGCCATTAAATTTTGTGATTGTATATGTAAAAAAAATTTTTCCAAAAACTAATATTAAGAATGTATGTGCTTATAAAAGTCAGTAAATTTCAAAATAAGTTATTCCAAAATTCACTTGGAAATGAAACAGTACTAGGGATTAGTTTGATTTTTGAAACATGGTAATTCTTCTGTAGCGATGGAACCATATTTTTAAATTAGTATGCATGCATGCTGCTAGACATCCAATTGCCTCTGAGAGCAAGAAATAGTTAATGATGCAGCTTCTTATTGTTGAATGAATGGATTTTTTGGTGGGGTGGGGGGATTTTTTTTTCTTTTGTAACCACTTTTTAATTTTTGTTTTTAGAGCGCTTGGAGGTAGCCGAATCCGTGTTTCCTTGGCCCGTCCTCGAACAAGAGGTCGACGCCGAAGGGTTTTTGATCCCAACCTTCGGTGTTATCAGTGTGGTCGAAAAGGACATTTCTTTCGTGACTGTGATGATTCTAGGCGGTTTGCAAGGCGGCGATATATGAGCAGGTAATTCTCATTGATATTTTATTTAGGGGGTCGATTTCTTTTCTTTCTCTCTCTCTCTCTCTCTCTCTCTCTCAAAAAAAATGGGTGGTTTTACAAACGTGGCAGTTTTATGCAATTTAAAAAGAATTTCAAGTAAAAGATCTTGTTTTTAATTTGAATATTGATATTTTATTGTTGAGAAAAGCAGATTTTGAAATTGCTTGCAAGATAACTAATAATGAGAACAAAATAATTTTGAATATTGTTTTGAACCTATTAACAAACTGCTAGAGATTATTCTTTTCAAAGGTAAATCCCTAAAAAGGCTTTGGGCTGATATTGAACCAAATTTTGCTTGTCTTTCTGACTTTTTTGTTTGTCATTAATAAAGACACTCTCATTTTAGGGAGAAAAGTTGAGTAGAGTTCCTATTTTTACCATAAAGATTTCATTACCTTTATTGACAAATGTACAAATTGTTTGCTCTTCTGGGAGGCAGTGGTGAGAGGTTCTTCTGTAAAAAGAAAAAAACTGGAATATCGAGGCAGATGAAGGGGTGGTAAATGGATAAACATTTTTTCTTCTTCCCAAGGTCTCGCTGTTACACATGCATTGCAATTTTTTTCCCCCCAAATAAAACTGCTTTTTCATTTACAGCATTGGTAACTTCTTTGTTTCAATTGATTCAAATAAGTTGTTGGGCAAAACTCTTTTTTTTTTTTTCCTGCTCTGTCAATTGTTGAAATTAGAGTTTAATTTTTTAAAATTAAATTCTAAAATTAACTTGAAATTTCTTTCACTCTTCAATGATTTTTTTTTTTTTTTTTTTTTTTTCCCCTTCACTTTTAGCCCAACTTGAAAACTAGCTGGTTCTTTTTTATTTCTTACAAGCTGCCACTAAATTTGTGCATACTTCTTTATAGTTTGTCATTTAATCCTCTGTTGACTTAAATATCTTTTTATAAAAGAAAGATTTGTCCTTTTGTGCTCGGATCCATAAAAGGTTTATGGGTTTGAAATTTAATCTGGGAATTGTTTTATTGACATCTCTCTTTATTTTTTTTGACAATCTCTGACATTAGGGAAGTTTTTATTAATGCAATTGTTTTGTGGTAAACATTTTTTGTTTCATATAGTTCAACAGGTAGTTGGTTTGAACAAGGCTTGAAAAGTTTATCATTAGCTTTTTTTTTTTTACTCCCCCCTCTCTGCTTCCAAATATTTTCTTTGTTACTCTAATAAGAGTTACAAATTTGTTTACTAGTTTTATTTACATTTTTAATCTAACATAAAAAAAAAAAATTAAAATTTTTTTTTTTAAGTTTTATGTGAATTTACATTTGCAACATTTTTTTTTTTTTTTTTTTTTCTTTTTAAATGGTTGGTTGGTTGGCTGTTGGGCACTATTGCCTTAGTTTCTGTAAGATTTAAATGCAAATTTGCAAAGCTTTATTTTTTTTATTTTGTTTTTGTGTGTGTGATATGACTTGGGATTTTAACTTCTGTATTGGTTCTGTGTCTATTTAGTGGTGTAGAGATTTCAATACTGGAGCTGAACTGGAGAATGCCATGAATTATGAATTGAACTCTAGGTTTTTATCTAGTGGCAGCTTATTAGCTACTGACTTTTCTTTTTAACTTTTTTTTTTTTTTCTTTCTTTTTAAGCAATGTTGTATTTTGCACATATTGCATTGTTGAAGACTTGTAAACTCTTATGATTATTATCAATAGATTTGTTACTGTAGATGTAATTAACTGCAGCTGATGGCAAACTGACAGTTTTCCCTATTTTCATCAGGGAATTGGTATATGGTATGGTTATGAATGGTGTTTGGTGATGGTTGGTCATATAAGATTGGTCAATAAATTGTGAGATGAACCCATGATTGGTTAGTTGGGTTGTGGTGGAGAAAGTCCTCCTGCAGATACAAGATGGACAAAGAGGATTTGGTAGTGCATGGGTTTTGTTTCAAAAATTGAAAAAAAAACAGCAGCTTGAAGATCAGGTATGTATGTATATGGTAGATTTACTATAGCAACCATCTCTCACACTATCTTGCCACACAAGTTGGCACTTTAGTTTAAAAAAAACAAAAAAACAAAAACAAAAAAAACACACAAAACACTAAAAAAAAATTGAGACTTCACTGGAAAAACCATTGAAATGTAGACATTTTTATTGCTGAAGGGCATAATCTGAAAACACAGTCAATATTAATTTTTTTTTTTCTTTTTCTGTATCGGTTCAAAAACTATAGATTTTTTTTTTTTTTTTTTTTTTTGCTCAGTTTCTGATGTTCAAATTGGAATGTTTGGATTGTTAATTTGGTTTTTTTGAGCAAAACCCTAAAAATGACATTGATTTGAAATATTTGGTTTGCTGCAGCTTCTAAAAAAACATTGTCTGGAAATGTTAACCTACATTTTTTTTTTTTTTTTTTTTTTTTTTTTTTTGGACAAATGTTGGGCATAAAGATTGTATCACTGATATGAAGCAGCAGCAGGACAGCATTCTTTGCTATACATGTATCAATGTGACCAGAAGTGCTGCTGAATTTACTTTTGACAAATGGAACTTTTTTTCTTCTTTTTTTTTTTTTTTTTTTAAGCCAATCACCTTCAAATATACCTGATTATTAGAGAAAGGAAAATCCTTTCCTCACTGGAGTGGGTGGGTTGGTTGGTTCGTTGTTGACCTCCAGTGAAGGGTTTAATGTTTAAAAAAAAAAAAACAAAAAACGCCACATGGTAGATAGGATTATTTTTGGTCATATGACATTTTTAGGAGTATTGGTGTCTTTGTATATTGATTTCTCCTTGTTTGCTGAAGGTGTAGCCAATGAATTCTAGGATTTAAATATTTCTTTTTAATCTACTTACAGCAGTTCTTTCTAGGACACCTCCATCTATTTTGCAACTTTATATATAAGTAAAATTTAACTTTATTTCTGAAAAGTCTACCAATGAGGAAATTAGAATTTTTTGTAATTGTAACTCTTGAATCAAAGGTTTCCTTTTGCATTTCTTTTTCCTAAAGCTGTTGTTACAAAAAGGTTTGTTTTTGTGCAACTTAATTTGAAAATTTAGAATTTTTTTTATTTATGGCTTCTTTTTCTGGAAAATCTTGAATTGTATAAAATTGCTTTTCCTATGAAATGGAGGTGTTATATTTGTGCTAAATTTGAAATCTTCTATGAAGATCCATACATGGAGGCAAGAAAACATGCACACTATTTGTCAAACAGATTCAACTGAAAGGTATTTCTCCTTTCTCTAAAAGATGATACATAAACTGAACTGTGTTCAAAGAGACCACACCTCACCCCACCCCCTGTTGGTTGTAGCTTTTCAGCAGCTTTTGATTTTCTTTTTGGTTTAGGCCAAGGTTTAATTGTTGAATCAATACAATTTTCTATTCCTTGTGGGTAGCAATATAATTTTCGATGTGTGGCTACTGAATCATTTTGCTCACAATTGGTTTTGCTTAATGACCCACCCCCACTCTACTACAGAAAATGAAATCGACTTTGCAAACTATCCCCCCCCCCGTTATGTCCTTGGATTTCCCCATTGTATCATTTGCCATTTTATTAATTCATGTGCAAAATGTGCATTTCTCTTCCATTTTCATTTTTAATCAATATTTGCTCAGGTAGTATAAGAACGAGCAACTTCTGTCAGTTGGAGGGAGAGGAAAAAAAAAGTATCTAATTACTTAGGGATTTTTCTATATTTACCATAATTAAAAAAAAAAAAAAACTTAGGCAAATATTTGTTCATTTGTGGCAAGCATATGAATATGTTCTGAGCTTTCCTTTGGAGTAGGAGTTAAAATCGCTATTAGTGAATTATCTTCGTCACAATTTGTAAGATGTAAATGAAAACTTCCCGACTTAAGTTTTATTTACACTTGAAGGTATTCAAGGGAAAAGTGTACAAATGTTAAAAAAAATATATTTGACTTTTCCTTTAAGTAATGAGTTTGAATAATTTTGTTTCTGCATTTTAGAATGGGTTGTTTGTTGTTTTTGTTCAATAAGGAATTATGATATAAATTTAGCTATTTGCTATCATGTTTATCATTGTTGTTGTCTAGATCTCCTTCCCGCTCTTATTCAAGATCCCGATCACGGTCCCATGGAAGAAGATCAAAGAATGAAAAGTACAGGTCACGAGGGAGGTAAGTTTTTTTTTTTTTTTCTTCTTCATCCTACATGCACTGTATATAAAACTTGTAATGGCTGAAAATTCAACCTAATGAAACCTATTGTATAAAGATATTGTAACATTGCTCAGTCTTGGCAGGCTAAAATATTTTTAGATATATTAATTTGTCCAAAAATTTTTTTTTTTCTCCTCTCTTTATACTGTGCTACATCCAGGAATTGTCAAAGTATCTTAGTGAAGCCATTAATGTTGGACGTCTATCTGCAACCAAGTTGTTTATTGATCTTCTCTACTGCTTTCCATTTTCAAAAAGAAAAGTAATGAAAATATTACTTTGAATTCTATTCTATATTGTGTATAGTTGCATGAAAAACAATGTATTGCTGGTGAGGTGAAAAGAGATGTGTTAAAATACAATGTATACATTCAGAATACAGATTATCAAGGTAGAATATCTCTTGTAGGCTAGTGAGGTGATAGTTGCAGGCATAGGTGTCTGATTTGGCCTAGAAGTTTTTGGTGCTATCTTGTATATATGAGATAGCTGCAAGGAAAAAATTATGAAGTTTCAGCTATGATTTAAATTTTACTGGAAAAGGACTTATTTGCAAATGATGATATTTCTCCAAAGATTAATAAAGGAAATCAATGCTTCTGAAATCCTTTTGTGAATCCTGAAAAATGTATTTGGAAGTAGAAATAGCAATATTCTAATGTATTCATTAGATATGAAAATTTAAAAAAAAATTGTTCTATTTTGAAAATAGTATTAAAATTTAATTTTGATCTTTTGCAAGAAAGATAAAAGGCCAAATTTGGTTCAATTCAATTTCAATAACATAGAATTTGATTGTTCATGGTTTGATTTCTGTTAGCAAATCATCAGTTAATGCTGTGTTTGATTAAAGGCAATTTTAAAAAAACTCTCAAACTCTGCAATTAAAACTCAATTGTCAGATAAAGAGAATTTGATGGAAAATGGTTCCTTATTTGATTTATAAAAAAATAAATTAAAATGCTTTAACAGGTAGGGTGCTTTTCTGTCTGCACAGTTCAAAGGTATGGGAGTGCTGCAAGTGTCCTTGGCTTACATTTCTAAAAACAGTTCAGTATATTTTTTCCTACATCTAAATCTTTCAACAACATTGTCAAATAGATTTAAGCTGAAATGATTCATTATTATACATATAGACTATTTACTGTTAGTCTCTTGTCAAACAAATTTCTCTTCTGAATCTGCTGCTGTTACAGTTCATGACATGCTAAGATTTCTGGCAAAGGTGAAGATACACTATGAAGCTTATCAGATTCAAATAAGTTTTATGCCTCAGCAGTTGAAGTGATTCACATGAGGATATAATGATGCAACAAATGAACATTCCTCTAGGCAGGTAAATATTTTACCTTGTTAAATTCTGAAAGTTAATGACCAGTTAATTCTACCCCATCCAACTCGAACTAAGGCAACTAAGATTTTCAATGTAAAATATCAAAAGATAGATTAATTAACTCCACCCCACATTGTACAGCCAGCAGCAAGGCCTCTGATTGGAAGATTGGGGGTTTTGAGGGGGAGTGGAACCACTTCTTAATTGCTGTTGTCCCCAGGGTCCAACCTGACCCGTGTGGTAACACCTGTTAGGATCCCAACTATGGGCAAATAGGGAACTCCTAAAAAAGCCCCCAAAATACTATGAGTTTAAAAATACATTTTTATAGTAAAAATACCAACAACATATAGCAGAATTACCAACAATACCTATTTATCTGTAGTTAAAGCCATAAGATAGTGTTCAAAATATTTAGATTTCAGCATTAAATAATCCATAGGGGTTGATATGCTGCTAAACAAAAACGGCCAACAAATCCATTTCACTCCGGAGTAAATGTTCTCCAGAATTAATGAACTTGTTCTATTTTGTGGTTATTGACTGTTTTTTCCTGTATCTACTAATCCAAGCCTGATAAGTATGGAATGAAACTGTTTTGCAATATGGTATATATTTTCTCAGGTGAACCAAAATTCTACTATAAAAACGAAACAAAAAAAATGGTATAGGATTATTACATATGTTGATACTAAAATACAAGATTCTTGTACAGGTATAAACCAATAAAACAAGCTCAATTCCGTTGACATTATTGTTTTGATAAAAAAAAAAAATTCTTTTCTTTTTATTCTCCATCAATGTAATTTTCTCCTATATGAGAAAATTGATCCTGAAACCAAAAGATAAAGAGAGCTGTCAATACACTAGATTTTCTCTACCATGTCTACATCTTTCAGAGAAAGAGGTGATGGTGATGGTCTCTAGCATAATTTATGAATCTATTGAATTTAGATAGGAATAACTTTAATTTATTCCTGTTGAATTAGATTTAAAGCCATTGAGAAGAAAAATATTTTAGTTGGCCTGACTCTTCCAATTTAACATGTAAAGCCTCTATACCTGTGACATCACTACAGCATATCTCTGAAGGGATGGCATCTCAGTTTAGTAGAAACTGTCCAAACTATCAGTTGGACATTCAACAAAGACTGGAGGTATTGACTGTTGAGCTGAAAGTTCTTAAGTATTGTGACTTCTATTTCTGATTACTGAAATGCTTTCTTATATTTCTGAAATAAGGATTTAGATTTAAAAATCCTTGACAAATGCAATAACCCATAGCCTCCTGTTTAGGTTTAAACATTTTTTTCATCATATATATATATATATATATATATATATATATATATATATATATATATATATATATATGTGTATATATAAATAAATGTTTGAATTTTTTTTTTCTTCCACTCCTAGAGGGGTTGATTCTTATAGAAATTTTGGTTCATACCAAATTTGTATAAGTGACTTTAAAGTAAGTTTTCTGAATTGCATGTTGACTAAAAATTGTTTGTTGAATAATCCAGCATAAGTGGAAAGGAAAGCAGCAGCAACAGTTATGTAACAAGCAGAGGTCAAAGGTTTGGAAGATCTAATGTCTGTTTTTCATTCTGGCTGGTTTTGGTTTGTAATAAATGTTTTCTGTTGCTAAACATCCACCCACCCACTTTATCAAAAAAGATTTGTTTTGTGGCTTTTTTGGGTGGCGGAGATGGGGTGACTATTTGAATGCTTTGGGGAATTTTGAAATGTGGGATTTGCTCAAAGTAAATTTGAATTTGCTTATGAGGGGGATGCTGCTGGACTGGCCTTGCCAAAATCTGGCCAAACATTTATTTTCTTTTTTCAAATTCTGGTCTATTAATTGCTTATATCAAGGAATTGATGATGTGGAATTGGCAAACAGTTAAAACGGAATATTTATGGAATAATGTGTATTGGAAGGTGTTGGTTTAGTCAGTTGCAGTATTGTATAAAAATAAATGCTTTAGTTGTCAGTAATATTTATTTATTTTATTTTTATTTTTTATTTTTTTTAATGTCAGTCTGTCTGGTATGCAAATAAGGATGAAAATATATTAATGTCTTCAGTATAATTCAAGATTTTATTTTTTCATGTCTGTAAATGGGATTTGAATTAAGGGAAAGAACTCCATAAAGAGTCAAATACATCAGTTTGTTTAAACTTCTAAGCTGTTGTCTTTTCCAAATTCTTTTTCATCGCATTAAAAAAATGTAACTTTAAAGCCTAAAAGGAAAATGTTATGGCAACCAAAAGCAATTGCCCAAAGTTTAACGGGGTCTTTTGTAATATTTAAATGACTAAATGAGTTGATGTAATATCTCTTTGTATAATTTCAGTCATTCACGATCTCATAGCCGATCCCCAAAGAGATCTTCAAAGCGCAAATCTTCAAGCAGAAGTCCCGAACGAAGTCGCAAATCAAGAAGTAAACAGCGAAGTAGTTCTTCTGAGAAAATGAAGGCAAATGATCGAAAGGGAAGTCAAGAAAGAGAGCCATCAAAGTTGACTGAAAGTCTCAAGTCGAATCACAAGAAAAGTCCTTCTGTGGAGAGATCAAGCAAAGAGAAGAGCCAGACTCCATCTCCTAAGAAATCTGAAAGAACCAATGATGAAGATTAGAAATGTTTTAAGGCTCTCTCTCTCTCTCTCTTGTAGCGAAAAAGAAAAAAAAAAACTCCTGATGGTCGGGGTTTTACTTACAAATTTATTGCACATGCATCAAGTGTTTTGTAAACTTTAGATTTCAATAGGAGTTAGATTTTTTTTTGATTTTTTTTTTTTTTTTTCTTCTTCTTCTTCTTTTCCTGAATTAGCCAACCTCGTAATCTGAGATTATCTTCTGTGAGTAATTGTCAATTCAAGGAGAAAAGGTTTCTTTTCCAATATTTTAGAAAGTCTTAATTTTCCTTTTCAAAGTATTGAAATATCTAAAATTAATGACTGGGGATAAAGATGTGATTTTGCTCAGTACAAATTGCAGTTGTATTTTGGACCATTCAGCTCCAGATTGTTTGTTATCTGGATAATGTTTAAATAGGGTGATTTTTTTTTTTTTTTTTAAAGTGCTGAGCCTTTCATTAACTGAAACACTTACATAAAAACTATTTCCATGCTGTACTTATTTTCTTGCTTATCAAAATTGATATTTCCTTGAAAGTTTTCTTTGGCAGATTTTTTTAATTTTAAATCTGTCAAAAAAAAAATGTTGACTTTTCTCTTTTTAAACACAGAATGTCACTGATAAATGAAAGTAACTTGAATTTACCTTTATTGAATCTTCTGGGCTTTGTTCTGCTTAAAAACAATCAGTAAAGATGATTAATTGTGAAGAAATCTTTGGCCAAAATATGTGCAGAAGGATTCTCTGATAATCATATTAATTTGGCACATTTCTTCAAATAAGACATCCCAGAATCAAAAATTATGCAAAGTGTTTAATGAAGAAGCCATGAATTCTTTGTCTCTAGTATAAAAACGTTTAAAAAAAAAAAAAGTATGGGCGGGGATGCATGGAGCTTGAAACTAGAGTAATGTACATGTTGGTTAATTGGTTTTGAATATCATTGAGATATTATATATATATATATATATATATATATATATATCTCAATGTTGGAAAACGGAAACAAATCATTTAATTTCTCTACCAGTTTTGGCTTCATTTTCACTTCATTAAATCTGGTGTTTTTTTTTTTTTTTTTTTTTTTTTTTTTTAATTATTATTTCATCTTTTGAGATGAAGTGAGATAGTGGTGAAGGGGAACAGTTCAAATGTTGAGGGTTTCTCGTGTCCATACCTGAATGGCCTTAACTGGACAGGGGAAATAATTATGTGGGAGAAATAGTCTTTTATCTATCATTACACTTGCCCATCTTAATTTTTGTTCTTAGTTTGATCAATGGAAATTTCCTCTTTTAATTGAATTTCTTTGTTGATTGACTTTTGTGAATGTGTGAAATTATATTTTCTTCATGGCTTTGTATATAAACTTTGTAGTTGACTGTAAATTGGGGAGAAACATAAAACATTCAAACTTAATTTTTGTTTTTTGTTGTTTTTATGGTTTTTTTTTTTCTTCCTCATATAGAAATGAAAACTTTTGTTCTTTTGCTTTACTGTTGAGGATTTGTCACCTCAAACCTGCTGCAGATGAATAGCAGGATTTGGCCCGATCAGAAAACTTGCCATCTTAATCAAGCTTGTTAGTATCACATGGTTATGTGCAAGATATGCTATGTAAGTAAGTAATGAGAATTAGCTTATTTTAAAATTGGTAGTTTATTTTGCTTTTTTTTTCTTCTTCCAATTACATTGGAATTGTAAAGATGCTGCAAAAGCATAATTTACAGTGAGATTTATGCACACAAATTTTCAAGAGATGCCATTAGCATATTTTATAATATAGGACGTTTTTTTTTTTTTTTTTATTTATTGTAAAGTCACCTGTATTCTGCAAGGATACTGGTTCCTTTTAGAAGTTATAGGTTGTGTGAATTTTAGAATACCAAAATCATTTTAATTTACTTTGTTTCAATTTTATGGCTTAAAAATAAACAAATGAATCCATTAACTGTAGGTAACAGAAACTTCTGCCATTACTCTATTACGGCAGAAATTTTTACAACAATGCGCTAATTATAAAACTTTTATAAAATCAAATATTTGCCAGCATGATGTCCTTTTCTGCTGGATACCTAGCCATGTAGGCAACAATAGTCGATTCTGCAGACATCCCCCCCCCCCCAAAAAAAAACAAAAGGCATCAACCTCTGGAAAAGGTTCAAACACAAAGATCCCTACACAGATTTTGCCATTAATGCATTTATCAAAGAAAGGAAGAAACTGGACCGGCTGCCAAAACAACAACCTACAACATCAAACCTTTGATAGAAGAAAGGCATTAAACATTTCAATTTGTCTTGTTTTTAGTAATAATGTCCAGACTTCATATTTGACACTCCATGATAATAGATTCTTGTATTTCAAAAAGGAGAACCACCTTCTAACCTGTAGGGCATGCCAAGAACAATAAAACCTACTAACAAAATCTGTTTAAAATACTACCAACATGAAAACTCTTTCAAGACATTAATCCATATAATATCTGAAAATTTCTTAAAGAAACCAAACTACAACATAAAACCCATATCACTGCCTTTAAAATCCACGCAAACTTGTATATGGACAAAAGCTGAGTATCCTCTATCATGTATTCAATTGTGAAAGGAGAATAAATTTTGGCATTAAATGACCCATAAGGAGTTAATATGTGGTTAAACAAATGTCAATTTATTGCAATGGGTAAGATTAATTTGAAACTTTAATTAAGGAGATTAAATTGCTTTTGACTTCTACTTTGTTATTGTATTGTAATTTGACTAATCATTAAAATGAAATAGTCTGATCATAAGTCATTTACAAAAATTCCTATATCAATTTTTCTAGTGAATGCTTAAAAAGGTTTAGCATGGCCATAAAGTCGGGGTTGGGCTGTAAATAATTTTATCTGGGCCTGAAGCCCTGATATTTTGTGACTGCCAACACTAAAGTTTAGATGTGAATACTTGAAAGCAGTCAACAAGTGAGGAAATCATTGAAAACTTAGTGTCCAGTCAAACTTTTGTAGTTGGGCTACATTTTAGAATGGTCAGCAAGATGTCATCTGTTGGTGGAGGGGACAAGATCTGTTGTGATCTAGAAATTATCAGAAGCAATTAAGTAAAATTTATTTATTTTTGACTAGTTCAGGTTTGATCCATTGGAGCCTAGTAGTGATTTGAGATCAAATTTTGGTATTTAAGTTACCGAAATAGCTTTCTTAATAGATGCAGACACAAAAATGCTATTTATCACAATTACTCTTGCTTATTCTCTTAGGCATTTAATCTAAGCGGTACTGCTATATTTGTTTATTTAAAAAAAAAAATTTAAAAATAAATATCTAGATACAGACAGCATAGATGAAATTGACTAGTGAAAAACATGAATTATTAAATAAATATAAATTTTGCATCAAGATTAAATTAAGATAATTTGATTTTGTAACTTTGAGATATTAATGATTAGCTATGGACAAACTCGACCCGCTACACCCAATAGTCAAGTGTTGTGCAGAAAAAGAGATCATGTAAGAAATACTCTTAAACATTGACGTGTAATCGTAACCAAAATTCCAATATTCGCTTAGTAACGTGACAATTTTAATTTGTGATCATTTTTCAATGGAACTTGTGGAAGTGCAGGCTGTCATTCAGGAATTGAGTATAGTCTGGAATTAGCTTACTAATAATTCAGTTCCGATTATATTCAGACTTCTGTCTTGTCAAGAGAGGCCTGCTTTTTTGATTCGTTGATGTTTACAAATGTATGTTAGTAAAGAACAAAGCTTTCTAGCGAAATTCTTCATGGAGAGATGACTAGAAATCAGTCAGCTGTAAATTCTTCAGCTTGAAGGTCAATAGGTTCAATCTACAAATCAAATGGTGACCTAAGCAAATTGAAGTTTTTTTTTTTTTTTTTTTTTCTCCATCAGCTGAATATCTGCAAATTAATCTCCCAACACCAGATAGATAAAATATGTCTTCCTTTGTTAGTACGCTTCATGAAATGTAATTTTGTCTTTCACATTGTTTCATGATCATTGATTTAATCAATGTTTGTGCTATGAAGTTATGGCTGTCCCACTTGACTTTGCTAAATAACCATCTCTAGGGGATGCTCCTTTAGCCTATATAAAGGTGTGCATTTATCTCCCTACTCTCTTTTACAGTTTTTCAACTTTGGCACATTCATTTTCATAGTTTTCTCTATTGATTTTCGTACTCACTCACACACACAGACAAGCACCTTCTTATAGCTAGATTCCTGTTTTTTTCCTTTCATCACATGTAATTCTTTTGTTAACAAACATGCATTGATGTTTTTTTTAGATTTATTGTTTTGTGTTACTCATTTTTTCTTTGGACTCGCATTAAGCCCACCAATATTATTAGTGGGATAAATTTTCCATGAATTCATAAATGTTTATTCTCCACAGTGTTAATTCCCACATTATCCTGGTGACTAAATATTTACCCAAACATACCAAAGCAATTAGAAGTATTAATTTAAAATAAGATTTTAAGCTCTCTGGGTGCTAAATAAGGAATGAATTGTGGAAGTTATAATAATTTTAATGTTTTCCAAAAATCAAAAGCAGGAAAGAGGAAAATAATTTTTTTATTTTGAAATGATCTATTAGTTTCATGTTGAATTTCTGTACTTTTTCTAAAAACTAAATGTGATATTTGTATATTGTTTAATTTTAAAAAGTTTGGTCAGCTGACAATTATTTCAAATACCCCAATTTTTTTAGTATATGAATTGGATTACACCAAATAAATCTATAAAAAAATTCATTTTTATATTTAAAGATTAAAAAACATTTAGCAACTGTATATAAAATATGCCTACTAGGGCACCTTGAGGCGGTGTAATGGTCAGCAAGCTTGTCTCGCTAGAACAATTACAACAGTAGTGAGTTTGATCCTCACTGGGTGCCCCCTACTTTCAGCCTTGTGCCACATTTAAACTACGCTTGGAAAATCACTAAAATATACCTACTACAGTAAGTATTAACTTTTTAAAGTAATTAAGAAATCTACACAATAAAAGGACAATATGCTAAGTTATATATGAAAAATTGACATTGTCCATATTTTAATGATCAGTTATTTATTTTGCATCACTTAAATAGAAATCATTTAGTGCTGATAAAAATTGATCTTTACCTATTGAAACTCCTCAGTTTTTTGTACAGGAGTAGAAGTTTATCCCTTGTTCTTGTTTAGGACTGGGTTTCTAGTTCTCTCTAAAGTCTTATCATTCTCTTTCACTACCAGTGACCCCTTGCATCTTCCTGGCATTATTGTCTTGCTTGGGGTGAATTGATTAAAAAAAACATTCAGAAACATTGTTTAAAAATTGTAGAAAATTTTGGTACAAAAGTTTATATATATATATATATATATTTAGTAACAAAACTTTTGGCATAAATGTATTTCCTTTGTTTTTAAGGTTAATTATTGTCAACTACTAATTTTTGACAAATATATGCTTTGTATCATAATTCTTGCTGGAGCTATCAATAGCAGTAAGTAGACATTACAGGATCAGATCTTCTGATACTAGTTTTTTTTACTATCATAGGTTGATGGCCAGATGAAAGATTTTGACAAAAAGCAATTCAAAATGATAAACAAAATTGAATGGTGAGTCTATTGTTCAAGTTCTTCCTCTTACAGCTCAATAAGGTAGAGCTTCAGAAATGCATGTACATGCGTTGAGACTTATCGGTTATAGAAGTGAATTATTAAGGGTAAAAAAAAGGTTTTTCAAATATTTGCTAAAGACTTGAAATAAATTATAAGCATACCAGGTTAACCAAATGCTGACTACTCCCAAATACTGCTTCATCTCTTCCTTAATACAATTCTATTGCACTTATTAAACTCCCAAGAGGATGCTTACCGGATCACTACATTCCTAACCTGTTTAAGTCTACAACGGTTTCACACATAGCTGCATAAGCTGTGCCTCTTACAGTGTAACCCTCTACTTTGAGTAACTCCTGGGTCCTATTCAGAGTAAACATAATGTTGGGTGAGAAAATAATTCCAAAATTCTGATAATTCTATGTAAAGAAGAGACATTAAAAGATTTTTTTTTTATGTTGAAAATGTGAAAATGATAGAAATTTTTAAGCAAGTGATCTCTTCCCATTTTTTTTCCCCCCTCCCATTTTTATCTTTTTAGGATTTCAGTAAATAAGGTTTTCAGATAAGAAATTGTAGTGTAAATTTATAATGAGAATAAAAGTTAAAAAATAATTTTTAATTTATAAAATTCAGTGATCAAAATTCAAATCAACATTGTGATGTTTATGCATATTTTCTCTGTTTGAAATCTCTATTTTTCAATATTTTATAAAAACTACATTTTAGTGTATTAAATTAAATATCACATTTTTTTTAAATGTTATCTTTTCAAATTGACTTAATATCTTGTATTTTCAATAAGTGACACTGAGATTAATTTTATCCCAAAGTTATTGGAAGAAGAATGATGAGTTCCACATTGTTCTTAAATCTGACAAAATCCCTTATTGCTAAAAATTAATTTTGACACCATGTTATTCTACTCATCAAACTTCATAAGAATCCGCAATAAATTGGAAATGTAAAAAAAAAAAAAAATGCATGTAATCAAACATCATCTGGTTTTGATTACTGTTATTAATATTGCTCAAAAATAATTTTAATTGACACTATGTGATCCTACTTATCAAGCTTCATAAGAATCTGCAATAATCCTGAAAAGTAAAAAAACTGCACGTATTCTGCCATATTTAAGCTTTGATTAACGTTATTAATATTACTCAAACAAAATTAAGTTGAATTGACACCATTTGATACTACCAAGCAAAGTACTTAAAAATCTGCAATAAACTTGAAATGTAAATAAATGCACATATTCAAATTTTGATGAATCCATGCTACTTTCCATCCTTGTTTGCATGTCCATCCGGGTCAGTCAGTGCCTGAACAATTCATTTTGAAATTTAAATGATTTTTTGTCTAAGTCCAATGGTTTCTTGTCCGGGCCTCTCAGTGCCTGTAAAAGTTGTCGAAATTTGAACGCTTTTTTGTTGGCCCAGTCCAACGGTTGCTGAGTTGAAGATGCTTGCCTGTATGCGAGGTTGTTCAGCGCCAGTACAAGTCAGGTTGAAATTTAAATGATTTTTTTTTTTTGTTGGCCAAGGATGCTTGCCTGCATGTCCAGGGATGTCGCTCAGTTTTCTTTTTGCTTTTGGACAAGTCCAAACATCTATGAACAAATTGACGTCTTTCTGCAGCAACGTACAAAGTTTACTTTAATTTGCAATGTTCATAATTAAATTCATTTAAATACTAATTGGGTTGATTAATTAGGATGGACAGACATATAAGATTGACGGCCTAAATCAACCCATACAGTTTTTACTTTACAAATGTGTAAGCAAATGAGAAACAACACAAAAGCAATCAAGTGTCTGATTTTTATATAGTAAGTTGAAATTATAAAGCAGGAGTTATTTCCCTTTATCTGTTATTTGAATTAGCTATGACTATGGGGAAATAATTTATTTATCGGGACTCACAGAAAAGATTTCAGTTCACGAAATAATAGTAAGTTTCAATGGAAAGAATGTTCTTCATTAAGAAGGTGTTGTAGGCTGAAATTCGGTGTAAGATGAGTTGAAAGAAATTTGTTGATTGATGGAAAATGTAATGTTCACTTGAATATTTAGAAGTTGAATTAACTTGCTGCTTAAATTGTTCACTGAAGAGATTTGAATATGAGTGAGAGAATTCTGGAATGAGATTTTGAAGCAATATTTCTCACTGATGAATATTGACAAGAGGTGAATATCTTCACTGTTATCAAGAAAGGACATTGTACTTAGTTCTTGAAAAACGTTCAGAGAAGTACTACCTTTCCCCTTTTTCTATATTTGTTATAATGTTTCACTTTCTGGGGACTTCATGCAGCATATTTTATATTTTTATTGTAAAACAGCAGACTTTATTTTTAGTATATCCTTTATTGTAAATGGTATAACTTAATATGCATTATTGTAAAATAGGCATATTTTTTGCACCATTTACTTACATGTTATTGGCCATTATTGACACACAAAGCACTTAATTTGTGTAACTTCTTTCATTTTGTGTGTTCAATAAATTTAACATATTTCTCTTTTTTAAACTCGGTTCATATTGTCAGTCTTTATCGTGTGCTTTGGCCATATATCAACATTACCTCAAGCATGTACTACAATACCCTTTTTTCGTAGGGCTTTTTTACTCCATAAAAAATCCTATAACAATTCAAATTTGATTTAATTGGTCAATAGCAGCAGAAGAGACAGTAATTGCAAGTGCAATGCTGGACGAACAGCCTGCTCAATATGACTGTAAATACAACATATAATATTTTATTTAAGGCTTATCTTAATATTATATTTCTTAATGTCTAATTTGGATAAAGCATGCGTCTTACATGGTGTAAAACCATTGGTATTCTTCCTACTAAAGCTTTCCTAAATCCAATATGAATTGTAGGCTTGTAAACATTGCATGTTATAAATTGGCAAATACACTACAGTAAAAGATTGTACTAAGATTTATCTAAATTTGATGTATTGTCTTTGTTACACTTGTAAAGCATGTGGCGGCATAAACAAAGCTTAATGTTAGATGTAATGTTTTTACCAAGACTTTTCTATGTTCGTTAATTACCACCTGACAACACTAGACATTACCTAACTGCCTTTTAATTGAACTCTTGAGTTTCTCTTTACATTAAGTGACCCCGACAGATTTCAAAAGTATTTCATAACTCAGTGATCCTTTTCTTAACAAAGAATCTTGGTAGTTAGGTGGTAAGATATTGGATTACAAGTGTTTTGTTACAGTCTTGAATTTACTGTTAGTTTCAATTTTTACAATAATCAGTAGGTTTGTAAAATGTTTTCCAAGAACAACTAAGGTGTTTAAATAGTAAATATTTGGACTACCAATATGTCGGTGTGATTTTGAATTTACTAAATTATTGGATTAATCAGTAAATATGACAACTTTTGTAGATCCTGCACCTAGCAGATAGTTTGGTAATGAATTGCGGTGCAAGTTTAAATCTACAGTCAAGTTTTCATTTAAGTTTTTGCAATGATCAGTAGGTTTTCTAGTGCATAAAATGACACCTCCTGCTTAGACACCATTAGTGGGTCATTGTTAGGGTGCCGGTATATCGTTCTTTCTATACGGGTTCAAACACAATGATGACATTTCACATTTAGAAGGTTATTGGTGGTTCATTGGTAAAGTGTTGGACTATTATTCCTTCTATATGGGTTCAAGTCCATTGAAGGTTTTGACTTTAGTAAGTTGGTACATGAGCAGTAGGCTTACAGTTTTATAGTAATAGGTTCAAATCCACTGGTAAGTGCTTTAAATCTATTATTGCAATTGATTGGGTTTAACATGGAATAAAAGTGTGATGATTATTTAACAGAATCTTTGGGGAAAATTTCAGACAGCTGTCTGCTAAGTAGTCAAGGCGTGAGGAGAACTTGTACTCATTCATCCAGAATTGATTGTCACCACTTGTATCATTCAATAACTGACTGACTTTTGACTTAATTCCAGAATTATTAAAATTGTTAGGTCAAAAAATGAATGTTAGTGACGGTTTTGTGACACAGATGGTATAAATGTTTACTTATTGTTGATGGTAAGGTCAGTAGAGTTACCCATGAATGACAAAATGGTTTGGGATTGAATAGCAGAAGAATTCCTCTGCATGATACAGTTTACAACCTCAAATGTAGTCAGGGGCTGTCTTCATTGGGCTCAGTTTACTTTTAATCTAAAAAAAAATATTCTGAATTTATTATCCATAAATTATATAAAACATTAAATTTAGTAATTTCCAACAGATAATATTAGTGCATTTCTTGCACAATAACAAACATTCATTATCGAATTCTTGCTGAACTTGAACACACAAATCCTAGAATCACCATCAGCAAACTTGCCACTGACTTACACCAAATCTACTAATTAATAAGTGATTTTATGAGGTAATAAATCATACGTTTCATGGTATAAGTTCCAAGAAAAAGTTTACATGAAATTTGGAACAACTCTGCAAACAAATTACTCCAAGCTCAACTTATCGTATTTTAGAAAACATACCTGCTAAGCCATTACTGACTTAGAATTGAAAAATAGACTGCTTATTACAGTGCCTGAATTAACATTGAAACTGTCATTGTCAAACCACTTAAACACTTCATCAAAGAAGTTTCACTCATAGGAAAGTCATTGGGATGTGCACATATAAGCAATAAGGATTTTGTAAGCTTAAAACAAAGGATTTGAAGAATTTGCCACTTATCCAGCAACTGGCAGGCTGAAACTCACTTTTAGTTTGTGCACCTACAGAAAATTTGGTTATTCAAATATTTTACGAAAAATAAATACTAATATTTTATTCAATTTGGTATTGAAACAAAAACATAACACCAACTGCTATTATTTTGCATGCATGGAAAAATCTTTTTAATGAAATGCGTTTATGGTTGGGTTCGAACCAACATACATACTTTTCATTATTGAAATATTGCATGTTTCTTAGATCTTACCGCTACTCCATCAATGATATAGCCATGAAGAGTAGATGTTTTCAATACATACAAGACTAACGATTCACGATCTCAAAGTAATCCTCACATACTTGAAAAGAAGGCCACCAGTTGACTTTTGTTTATCCTGGCCTTTGATATTCAGACATAAACTTATGTTTCAGAAGTTATTGTAGCCATTTTCTCAGTCTTCTGCTCCTGCCAGCAACAAATCCCATGAAGAAATTGCTTCGCCCCTGCAACCATTGTCATGCTGGTGTCGATATTACACCAGTCCCACCTTTCCCAGTGCAATGAAAAAATGCTGCTGCAGGGTTGGAATCCCTGAGACCAGGCACCTTCTCCTATCTCAATTGAAGAGAGAACAGATACAACTATACTTTGGTCTTAATATTTATTGATATAAAATACATTAATAATGCATGCAAGATTGGAAAATGGGATTGGGGCAAGGTCTGGTCAAGTATAAGTCTAACACTAAAATGAGACTACTCTCTCATTCATCCCAAACACATGAACAATATTCCTTCTGTTGACTGCCCGTTGCCCGGGCTTGATTCAAAAATCGTACGACTCATACAGCAATCGCTATCACTTGACTTAAAATATTTTTGCCCTTCCTTACCTTTAAAGGAGTGCCCTTTGCCGTGCTGATGTTGCTACATGCTTTACTTCTTGCTTATCTCACACTGCAAATTTTTTCTAAGCTCTATACTAAACATTAAATCTGTTACGAAAAAAGAACTAAACAAAATGAACACGAAACGATCAGCTTTAAAAAAGGGCTCATAATTGGAAAAACCCAATGAAAAAAGAATGTTAACAACAAATACTTTTTCACACCCAACCCAGTTCTGTGGAATCAGAATCAACGTTGAGTTTAAGCAATCGAATGAGCCAATTGGAGTAAAGTGCTATGCAGATTTAAATTTTTCCCACTTGTGATGAATGCAGCTATCGATTTTTTTTGCATGCTAGCATGCTAGTTAATATTTGTGTCAGTCAGCTGTTGGCTCTCCCGCTGGCCAATAGAATCTTCCTGCCTATTGGTGGCAGCCAACTATAGGCTCTCACTCTGGCCAGTAGAAAATGGCTGCAAACTATATGAAAAGTGCCGTAGAAGCATGAAAAAATCGATTATTTCCACTATCAATGGGAGTTGGGAAATGCAAAGTTGGTCTTGGCCTTTCTGCTAACTTGGAGTATGTGCATGTAAATTTTGGTGCAAATCCGTTGAAAATTGCAGCCATGCATTCGTTACACACACACACAACCTGCCTTTTATAGGTAGAGATAAATGCCCAAGCAGTAAGGTTATAGCTGCTCTCACTATGTGAGATAAACAACTTCCACTGGACTGATAAAATATGAAGGAAATTCCACTTCAAATCAGCTACTCTGTATATAATACATGCGATGGTGGGTGGGGTCTGTAGGGCTGATCACGCGTTTGGTTTCATTTCGCCAGGCTGTTACAATCCTGAAGGAGTGTACCCAGAAGCTGAGACTCTACCCATGATGACACATGAATGCTAAAATTGCCATTCTAGATTGGCACCTCTTATACATAGTTGTACACTTTGATCTTAGTTGAAAGGCTGAGAAGAGAGTATAAAATTGAACCCCCATCTGCTTTACTTCGAACGACTTGTGTCAATCTTGCATCCCCTTTTCCACACACTCAAATTTATGGACAGTTTGTGATACAATCAGGTACATAGGCAATAAATGTACGTTCAAAATTCACCTTTTTTTTGTCTTCCTTCTCACAAGATTAGTGAGATAACATTAGTGCTGACAGTAATAATAACATACCTCAGACTAGAAAGTCATATTCCTTTCTATCTTGCTATAAGTCACTACTGTCCTTTGTATTTGTGTTCCTTGTTTTGCCATCCATTTAAGTAGATTACTGTTTCCCCTCCTCCTCTTTTGCCTTCAGTACGCCCTGTAAGTGTTAAAATCCACCAAGCCCTTTTTCTTCATTATGTTTTAGCAGCAGTTTTTTTTATTACTATGCCTCTGAATTCCTTGTTTTTCACATGTTCTATCTATGGTATTCTCAGCAGTCGTTGGTAGAAGTTGACATGAAGTCGTTGTAGAGCAGCAAACTCTTTTCACAATTGTCTTTGAACCATTCCCACAAAAATTTAAACCATTCTGAAATCATATTTTTAAAATATTAAAATGTTATAAATGGATAAATACAGAAACAAATTAGTTAATTTTTAATATAATTTTTTTATAAAGCTCACTTTATTTCAATTTAAACATTTTAGATCAATCTCCTTCAATAATTTTACATGGAAATATTAATTTTCATGTCCAGAGTAAATTTTAACAATTGTGTTTTATACATTTATTTTCTATAGAAAGAATATTTATGCATTTTGACTATTCACAACCAAAAACGTTTTTAATGTCTTTATCCAAAGTTTCATTTACAAGTCCTTTTGTTGTGACTAAATTTTCCATGTTTGTTAATCATTTTTAAAATTGTCAAATGTATTTTAAATTTACTTTATGATAAGAAAATGTAACAGACAAATGTTGTTAGTTAATGGTTCATCCAACATGAAAAAAAAAGAAGTTTTCTTCACATAATAAGATCTTAATGTTTTTAAATTTATAGATAAATAATACAAATATTTAAATTAAAGTTCTTCAAACTTCATTCTGGTCTCTTTAAAAAAAAAAAACTTGATTTTTGTTTGTGTTTATACTCCAATTATTAAAAGCCCACCATTATTGTTAAGAAGTAAGAATGTTGTTTTTTTCATATCAAGAAATTTAGTTGCTTTTAGAAAAAATAAATATTTGATAAGTATAAATTTTTAATCACTCCCAAATAAACCTAATGTAGTGAAAACAGAAATAATAAATTTAAAAATAAGCTTTATTCCACTTTATCAATACATGTGGAAAAAAGTCAACTGCTTCTATCTACAGTCGACTTTTCCATTCTCAACAAAGGTGGAAGAGAGATTTCAATTGCTTCTGAATACTACATCTAATCAGTCATTGAAATCTAATGTTTTGTAACTGGGACGATGTTAATTTCAAGTCTTTATTTATTGGTACATAAATCCAGTACACTTGTGATTTATTTAGTTTATCAAACAAATGCAAAAGAAAAAATGTCTTTAAAATAATTGAAATCTTTTCAGAAGACAAATTTTAATTGAAAGCTAATCGTAAACTCAATCTTTCACGAAAGAAAAATGGTTTATTGTTTTTAATGATAGACATTTTTTAAACAAAAAATTAAAACCTAACACTTTGGTCCAGTTCAATGTTCTAATCTGATGGATGCCAATAAGGAATGTAAACTTTAGATAACTCTTGAAAAACTCATAAACATTTACAACAAATGTAACCCTCAAAATGAAAAATTACCAAAAAATCAAGAAGTTATTCCCATTTTCTAAATGCAGAAGCAGTATTCGAGGTACTTAGAAAAGGCCAAAATATAATATTCTACTATTCAAAAAGAAAAGTCTATTTTTGCATTGCTTATAGGGGTGAGTGCAAATGAAGAGCCCACACTTAGAAATAGCACACCTGAGTCACCCACATTTGGAGCATTCACAAAAGTCAACCCAACCAGAGTGCAGCAGCCAGGTACCAATGGCCTACCCTGTTGAATGCCTTGGACTGATCCAAATTGATCAGTGCGGCTCTCTTGCAGGTGTTTAAACCCTCTATGATCGTGCGGATCAGATGCAGGTTGCTTTGAATTTTTCATTCACTCACAGCACTGTTTGGGTCCCAGCAAGTTTGTAACAACTGACTGTAAACGCTCTGTCAGGATCTTGGCCAGAATCTTCAACTCTGTGTTTTGCAGACTTATGGGCCTATAATTGCCTAAATACCTCCCAATAGCCTTGCTTTTTTCAACAGCGTGATCACACCCCTGGAAATCCAGTCGGGGATGGACCCCTGTTGGAACCAGCTGTTGAACACGACAGTCAAAATTGGGACAAAGATGTATGACAACATCAAGTACATTTCATAGGGCAGACCATCAAGTCCCGGAGACTTGCCAGTGCTAAACCTCTTCAATGCCAAGTGAACTTTGCTGTCTGTAATCACACTCTCACAGCTAGCTGCTTCAGTCGGCAAAAACCGAGGAAAATCAGCCAAATAGCTACAAAACTCATCATCAATGATACCAGGCTCCTTGGTAAAATGGTTATGGTAAGAGTTAGGATTGGGGTTAGTGTTAGGGTTAACCCAGGCTCCTTGGAAAAAACGGTTCTTGAAATGCCTTACCCACATCCTCGGTCAACCCCAGAGATTGCTCCTCTGGGTAATGACCTTGTGAATGTTTCAGTTGGAACAACAATGGATCTGTTCCTTGTGCATTATGAGTGGATCAAAACTTTTCTCAATTGTCTCAAAAAATAGCATTTCAACAAGAAAGGGGAGAATAAATTTCAAAAACTATTCATCATAATGAACTGTAGTAGTTGCATTAAATATCTTTTTCTTTCTATTTCCGATTTCCCATTCATATTATTACTCGATATGTTGCTGAGTACAACAACCAGTTCATCAATTTACCTTATACGTGTAAGATGAAAACTTTCTGTAGTCAGTTGGAAGAGTGTCATTTAACATCCAAGTTTTTATTTTTATGAAGGTCGTTATTAGATATATGTAGCATAATATCTAGAAAGGGTAAAAGTGTTGTTAAATTTAAATTCAGATTCAAAGTAATATATATATATATATATATATATATATATATATATATATATATATATATATATATATAAATTAACTTTTAAAATGTTTTTTTTTCGCTACACAGTAATAACTATGTTTCAAAAATGGAAGCTAAAAGCTTCAAATTTAATTTTTGAATTAAATTAAAACATTAGTTCCATTTTATCCTCAAGCAAATTTTGGAGTAACTTATTTTTTAAATTTACTTTTTGCCATTAACAATAAAATTTAAAAAAAACAACAGATGACATGCATTTAACGGATGTCAGAATTTGTTGAAAAATACATCCCTACCCTACCTAAACATAACCCCTTTTTCAAACGTAACTAATAACTGATACAACAAAAGTTAATAAAAATGAACATGCTACCACCTCTTGTCTGAATGATTGGAACTCTCTGTATCCTTGGAAACAGTAAATTATGAATTTTTCCGTGCCTTTAAAACTCAGTAAATTTAAAAAATAAGTTACCTGACTACTGGTATCTAATAAGCAATTGACCATCGTACTTTTCCTACCCGACCGAATGGGTAAGTTTCCTATAGAAATGATAAGAATTTATTCTCACATGTGTTAGTACACATGTGTGTATACTGAGATATGACTTTTAATTTTTCGCATAATTCCTTAGAAGAACAATTAAGGCAATTTAGCTTTATGATCGGCACTCAAGTTCAAAGCATAAAACAACTGTATTTGTTTTATGCTTTGAACTTGAGCCCTTACCACATAGATGCATTAAATTCCATTGCTCTTTGTGAGCCTCAAAAGTAGAGAACATCAGATGACATTTAGTCATCTGATGTCCCTCGTTAGCACATAATCTACAATACATACCATAATTGGAGCTTGTGGAGAAATTCTGTAGAGCTGCCACAGAAACTTCCTTTATATTTATATTTGGAGTTTTCATTATGATTAATTCTTTACGTTTTGGAAATAGTTCTGATAGCTTCATTGCTATGTTTGAATATGTCGTTAAGAGTTGGGTAACTAGTTCCCGCCAGATGTATGATTTCGCACCTAGAATTGTGAGGAAGCCAAATATTGTTCATGATAGTACTATTAAGCGACCCCTTTTCTTTTTACGTTGTTATAAGCGACAATGAAGTCCGTGAATAAACATGCCTTAAAAACTGACTACATGTGTCTGAGTTATTGCAACCCATCCATGCACATAATCAAAATATATATGATGGTATCAGAGAAGGATTTGCTATGTTATCCGAAGAATAATTCAATACTCTGCCTCTTTTCGTCGTATTTGCCAAAATGTGTACTTTGTTTCTCGCTTCTTCGTCACTTACTAATTCACTTACTCGCCGATAATAGAAAAATTGCTTTCACCCAAACCACTCAAATTCGACCAGGAAAACTTGTCTGAAGCCTGGAGGAGTAGAAAGAGGAACTCATATTATTTTTTACAGGAAACCGAACCCGATACTAAACCCGGGAAAGTCCAAATTTCCATTTTACAAAAGCAGCAAAAGGAAGAGAGATTGTTTCCATGTTCAGGTTTGTATATAATGTCAATAAAGTGAATATTACAAAAGCAATTGAGAAATTTGACATTTATTGTGAACCCAGAAAAAAAATTAACTATTATTAATTCTTTTCTGGACACCAAGGCATTGGGAAGCGTCTTGCTCGACTGAAAGTACACGTTTACTGGCCTGGCATTACAGCTGACATCAAAGATATAATAAGCAACTGTAGTACCTGCCTCGACAAATGCCACCAATAACCTACTGAACCAATTATAAACCATGAAATTCCTGAATCACCATGGACCAAAATTGGCACCGACATCTTTGAACTACACAAAAAACGTACATGATTGCTGTTGATTATACCAACAAATATTTTGATATTTACAGTCTCCCAGACAAACAATCTCTCACGGTCATCATACATCTTAAGAACATATTTGCAAAATTTGGACAATGATCCTGAATTTAAATCAAAAGATTTTAAAATATTTTCTAAGGATTGGGATTTACAGCATGACTCATTAAGTGCTCTATACCCGCAATGCCATGGTCTTGAAAGCACCATCCAAACAGTTAAACGCATTCTGAAGAAAGCAATGAAAAGCGACCAAGACCTGGAGCTAGCTATTCTTGCCCTATGAGCTATTCCTGTTAATGATGCGCCATTACCAGCAACACAACTCATGGGTAGAAATCTTCGAATGACTCCGCCTCATATTGAACATCACCACTGAAATAAACAAAAAGATCCACCAATTACCTCATCTCGTACTCGACCTGAACTCAAACCTGGTGATATGATACGGATACACTCAGACCAAAAATGGGAAATAAAAAGAAAACTGCTTAACAAGCTAAAATATCCCCGTTCTTATTTGCTAGAGACCGATAAAGGCGTCGAAATTAGACATAACATCATCTACTCAAGACAAAAGAGGGAGTTCTTATTAACTCAAATATCAACCACAAAAACATCGTCCATGTAGAAGACGTATCAACCCATCATGATTGATATTCTAAATGGATAGATCGAGATCTGGAAGCTCATCAGCTCCATCGTCCATGAAGTCAACATTCCCCTTGATTCTTCAGAGAAACCTATCTCCATGAACTTTTCCTTGTTTTGTTTTCTTCATTTTCTTCTATTGTAGTGCTGGGGGTGTTATGATAGTACTAGTAAAGTCGTAAGCGACACCTTTTTCTTTTTATGTTGTTGTAAAGCGACAATGAAGCCAGTGAATAAACATGCCTTAAAAATCGAGTATACGCGTCCGAGTTATTGCAACTCATTCACGCTCATAATCAAGGTTATAGGATACAAATCCTATATCATTCCAACAAGTGACTAAAAAACACAAAGTAGATTTGCACACCCGCAAAATCGGATCAAAACGATTAAAAACAGATTTCGCAATAAGGTGTGAAATTAATTTTCTGACCAATGAAAGGAGGCGATTTTGCTAAATTAAAAAAAGATAACGATCCAGTGTGAAAAAAGTCAACAATAAATAGAGAGTTCCAAGTCAACACCAGTCAGAAGGGCGCAAGATCAAAAGACTGACAGTAAATTCCATCACTGACTCAACCCGACACTAAAGCCGAAAGTGGAAGGAAAGGAAAACAACAACAACAACAAATTTACAACCTCCAAAACAATTCAGCCCGATACATTTTCCTCTTATCTTTTATTTCTCATCCACACTCTTTTCAACTTAAATTGATCGCCCTTTTCCTTTACACATACAAAAACAAAAGAAACAGACATTACACTGCTACTCTGTTAAAAGACAGCGAACACAGACATTTTTGTCAAAATCACATTTTGCTTAAACTAACATAAGCATTAATCGTTTTTACCCTATTCACAAGATAATAAATATACAATGTTCTATTTTCTACAAATTTTCCTTATCGTGTTGTTTCTTCTTGAAATTTGCGTTGTATTTTGTGGGCAGGGTATCCCGTATTCAATTCTCCTTTTAATCCGGGTACGCTGAACCCTACAAGGTATGTAATACTTTTATTATATGACATGGCTGACCAATTTCAAACCTGGCATATCACCTTAAAAATAATCCAACCCAGAGGAACTTTTAAGTTCGGACAAACCCCGGCACAATCTTCTGCTATATATTGTTTGACATTCACAAATTCAGCATTATATTTAAGTTAGATTGTCAGTCTGCTTAAATATTATATGTATAGTACGTCTATAAATCCTTTGGTTAACAATACCATTGCAAAGTTTAAATTTTCATTTTCTA
The DNA here is from genome assembly GCA_903632075.3 of Acanthosepion pharaonis. Classification (NCBI taxonomy): domain Eukaryota; kingdom Metazoa; phylum Mollusca; class Cephalopoda; order Sepiida; family Sepiidae; genus Acanthosepion; species Acanthosepion pharaonis. The sequence goes on along the minus strand of CAHIKZ030004150.1, from coordinate 135,345 downwards.
AAGTTAAATGGGACACTAAATGCAGAGCACAGCCTGTTAAACAACTTTTTTTTTTAAATGGCTAACTTAGATCTATCAGGTTGTACACTATGCACACAATTCTGAAATTCTTGGATTCAAATTTTGTGGTATCAAGCCTGATAAAAGTCTTACACTGTAATTTTGATAACGACTTTTCTTTCAGGACTGCTAATCGAGTGTTAATATCATCCTCATATGTGCAATCATCCCTTAAATATGCCATTAATCCTTTTTGCTCAATACTTTTTTTCTGTATCCATGTAAAGTTCAGTAATTTTATTGTTATTTTCTGAGTAGCTTCCCAATCGCTGATTTACTGTCCAAAAATACATTTTTCATTAAATCTTCTATCATTTCTATAGTTTCTAATTTAATATTTATTTTAGCAACACTCTTAGTTTTTAATAGAACTTTAACAACCTTAACTTCTTTATAGCTGCTTTTTAATTTTTTCTTTTTTTTTTATAGGCGTAAACAATTTTTTGCCTGGTAAAATATATTTTTTCAGTTAAAGATTGAAAGTTCAAATACCACAAATAACAAATAAGTTGTAAAAAGTTGAATTATAATTTTAGATTGTAAAAGGTAGTTGAAACAAATTTCTAAGTGAAGTGATCACAAACTATATTTAATTTGCGTTAAGTGAGTTACAATTTTTAGATTGTAAAACTTTGTAAATCTGAACAACATTCATTTAAGTTGTCAAATATTAAGGTAAATTAGCAAAATCGTGGTTAAGTCTGCCACAAAATGTATTTAATCTCAATAAATCTGTAATATTAAGATAAATTTTCATTAAGCTGCTAAATATTAATTTTCACTGAATTTGCAAAATATGGAGAATTGGAGTGGGTCCGATATAAAATTCCCACATGACGCATGCAGACGTAATAATAATAAAAGAAAACGAACGTAACAAATTGTATCTTTCATTTTTTTGTAATATGATGGTGTATAATTGTAATTCTACACTTCTGTGTAAAAGCCATCTTCTGACTACGAGATTTTATTAAAATCTGTGCAAAACCATCTAAAATTGGATCACTACGAGATTTTATTAAAATAAAATCTGTTTTATTAAAATCTGCCATCTAAAAGTGGATCACAGCGATATTCTTGTACCAGCTCCACACACATTTTCCAAGAATTCTCTTGCTGATTAGTTCATACACTCACGCACATCTATTTTTCATCTCGTGATCGGGTTAAATATTTTGGCGCTAAATTTTTGGAGCCTATCACGTGTCCACCCAAATGAATAAATTCAGCACGCAGACTCATCTCGCGAGTGAGAATTGTGACTTCATCGAAACCAGCTGGGATTTGTTTTTTGAAGTATTGCGTTTTACTTTGAGTGGATTTACGTGTTTTGGTCCGGCTTTGCGTGTTTGACGCGTGTTTAAAAGTGAATTGTTCATTTTTTGAATGTTTCTTTATTTTCGGAATTTTTTTGAATTTTATTCAGTTTTTGCTTTATTTCTTTATTTCTGTGTATTTATTTGTGCATTTTATTTCTTTTCTTTTCTTTCTTTAATTTTTGTATTTTTTTTTATCCTCCCATCGTTTTTATTTTAATTCCTTTTTCGTATTTAGTTGGTTTTAGATCTTACGTACTTGTGGTATTTGGTTTTTCTACGCTCTTGTTTCTTTTTATTTTTGTTATGGTCCAGGTCCTTGTACCACAGTGATGGTCCAAGATAGAATCAATAAAGAAGAACTCGAACACGGATATGGAATAACACAGATATATTACAAACAGGAAAATATACAGAGAAGTAGAAAGTGTTAGTATGAACAATCAGGTTTAGTAGAGAGAACAATGTAGTCTCGACCAGTATCACTATTCCAATGTCTTGCAGTAATTGTCTGAACGCGACTGTGTTTCGGACTGCCTGTGACTCGACTGACTGACTCGCTCGCTCTGACTGACTGACAGACTCCTGACGGACTTCTGACGGACCTCACTCCAGACTTCAGACTGAACTCCCTGCTTCCTCAGGCGCAGTATTTATTACGTATGGAATAGTCCATTATGTTATTATGGGTAAGGTCCCATAACACCTCCCTTCCGAAAATTTTGCGTAGCAGGGGTTTTTTAATATCTTTTTTTCTTTGGATCTATTTCCAAAGGTTCAGCAAATTTTCTTTTTCTAGACGATTTTCATGGCTCTGGCATTATTTGCGGTCTTGTTATATCGAACGTGTTGAAAATCGTGTCCAATACCTCTTCTCGAGGTGGACCGTTAGCATCCTGTAACGGTCTCTTCCTTATTTGGTTTACGTGTCTTCTGTGTGAGAATTTTTTCCTTGAACTCTGTACATCATATTGCCAATTCTTTTCTCAATTATCCCTTGTTCCCAGTAAGAGGTATTATTTTTGTATGCCTTAAAAAATTTTTTTTCCCCTGGGAGAATTTTCTTTTTGGTGTGTAGGACTGTTACTTCTTTTGTTTTACTTGGTAGTAATTTATCGAATGCTGATCTGATTTTCCTAGCAAACATGATATCTGCTGGTGATAATGTTGATGGTGTCGCATTATTTGGCGTTATTCTATATACCTGTAGGAATTGTTATAATGCTTTCTCCGTAGGCACATAGTACGCTTTTCGTAATGATCTTTTGAGAGTATCCACGAATCTTTCCGCTTGTCCATTTGATCTTGGGTGATAAGGCGGGGATTTTATTTGTTTTACTTGATAGATTTCGCAAAACTCTTGGAAATCTGCTGACGTGAATTGCGTTCCGTTATCTGTTACTAAACAGTCCACTACGCCAAACCGAGCGAATAGCCCGTGGACGAAATTTATGGTCGTTTCTGTAGTAGGATTTTTGCACCGAAACACCTCCGGCCATTTACTGTAGCTATCAACTATGATTAAATAGTAGAACCCGTCAATTGGTCCTGCATAATCTGCGTGTATTCTTGACCATGGACGATCAGTTTCAGGCCAAGGCTTATGTATGATTGGCAGTGCTTTAGCTGCTAAATTACACCCCTTGCACATTTCTACCATTTGAGAATTATCCTGGTCCAAATTCTTCCAATATACATAGCTCTGTGGAAATCCTTTAGTATCCGTTTTTGTAAAGTTTTGGGGATTACAACCCTTTCGTTGTAAAGTAGCACATTGTCGCATAGAGAAAAGCTGTCCAAAATTTTCTCATTTTTTTCTGCTATTTTTGCTTTTGTTTCATTAATAAATTCGTCATTTTGGCATCATTTTTTATTTCTTGCAGTGTGACTGGGAGGTTTCTAACTGTACAACATAGTACTGTTCTTATGTCTTCTTCATTTCTAAGGGCTGCGATTACCGTATCTTCCAATGGCTCTGTCTTTGTTAGTGTAAGTCTCGACAGACCATCCGCGTGCCCGATTCTTTTCGTTGGTAAATATTCCAATCTGAAATTATAGTTCAGAAGAATCGTTCCCCATCTAAGTAGTCTATTTGCCGTGTACACCGGTAGACCTTTTTTTGAAACAAAATTTTTTATTAACGGTTTGTGATCCGTCTGCAGAGTAAAGTGTCTACCATAGACGTACCTATGGAATCTTGTTACTGCAAAGATAATTGCTGGAGCTTCCTTCTCAATTTGTGAATAGTTTTTCTCCGCTGGTAGTAGGGTTCGAGAAGCATGTGCGATAGGTTTTATTGTCCCATCTGGCATTTTATGTAATATACACGCTCCGACACCGTAGGCGCTCGCATCACTTGCTACAATAATATCTAGTTTAGGATCATAGTGTGCCAAAAATAAATCCAATGTTAATGTCTTGATTATTTTTTCAAATGTTTCCTGGCATTGCTCTGTCCACTGCCAAACTTTTTCTTTCTTTAGCAGTTCGTTCAATGGTGCGCGAAGTTTATGCATTTGAGGTATGAATTCCTGGTAGTAATTCACTAATCCAAGAAAACTTTGCACTTCTGTTATGTTCTTAGGAACTGGCATCTTTTTTATTGCTGTAGACCTTTCAGGGTCTGGACGTCTACCTTCTTGGTCTATTATATGGCCAAGATATTTAATTTCCTTCATGAAAAAATCTCACTTTGAATCTGTAGCTTTGAATTTTCTTAAACACTTCTTGTACATGTTGCCAGTGTTGTTCAGCGCTTTCGCTATTAATCAATATGTCATCCAGATATGCTATTGTGTATTCTAGTCCTGCTAGCATCGTATCCATTGTCTGCTGGAAAATAGCCGGCGCTACTTTAATTTCAAATGGTAGTCTTTGGTATCTGTACAATCCCTTGTGCGTGTTTATGCATAGTAGTTTTGAACTTTCTTCATCGACTGGAATTTGCAGGTAGGCCTCACTTAGATCAATTTTTGAAAAATATTTATTTAATTTAGTGAATACTTCTTCAGGACCAGGTAGCGGATAGTGGTAGCCTTTATTGCTGCGTTTAAACATGTAGAAAAATCAGAATTTCTCCTGATTTCTTTTTAACGTAGACCGTCGGTGCGGCCCATTTGCTGGTTTAGTAGGGAGAACAATGTAGTCTCGACCAGTATCACTATTCCAATGTCTTTTTTCAATATGCCCGTATTTTCGAGTCTAGATAATTCTTGGTCAATCTTTTCTACTGACGCAAACGGTACACTCCTTTTTTCTTAAAAATAGGTTGAACGTTATCCTTTATTTTGATATTAGCTGCCATTTTCTTGCATCTTCCGAGACCTGCCGAAAATACTTCGGGGAAACTCGTTTTTAGTTTTCCTTTTAATTTGTCTGCCTCGGTTGATAAGCTTTTTACATTCTGGTAGTAGGTGCTAATAGGTAGATCACACAATTCGAATTTTTGCATCCAGTCTGTCCCAAATAGGTTTTCGGTATTTTTTAAGACGTACATTTTTAGTTTTTTCGTCATTCCGTTAAATGTTACGTTTGTGATTATTTCACCCTCGAATTTTATCTTTCTCCCCGTAACTGATCTCGCAATTTTATCCGTTTTTAACATGACAGGTTTGTTCAGTTTTCTCCATGTTTGTAGATTTAGGATAGTTAAGTCTGAGCCAGAATCCAGCTGTAACCTAACTTTTCTGTTTTGCATTTCAACTTGTACATATTTTCTTCTATTAATCTCATCTGTTTGGTCGGTCCTCGTAATTCTTATTCTGCTTTCTTTTCTATACCAACAGTGAGAACTTTTTTTAGACCAATTTTTTTACATGATAGACAAGTTTTAGCACGATATGTACAGTCTTTAACCCAATGCCAAGACCCACAACGATAGTATGGACTTGGTGGTAGTTTCTTTTTATGCTGCTTATAATTAGAAAATTTTGTTTTACCTGTTCTTGAGTTGGGAAAATCAGTTCGGTTGGTTTGTGAGGAGGGAAAATTTGTTTGTGAGGAGGGAAAATTTGTTTGTCTTCGTACTTTGCGTATGTATGCTATGCCAGCTTGTTCTATGTCTTTAGAGTCTTTTTTTACGCTGACGCATCTAGCTTTTGAAGTGTCAGATCTTGTTCATTTTCCAATTTAGTAAGTATTCTACGTCTCATTTCTGCGTCTTTGGTTGAAACCAGACCTTGGACGTAAATTAAGCATTTGAAGTTGTCAGCGCTGAGTTCCGATAATTTGAAGTCGTCACAATATTTATTAACAATGGATGCGAAAGTTACGTAATCTTCGCGCTGTCCTTTTTTGTAAGGTTCATGCATTTCCATCTTTTATGAAATAGTGAAGTATTATGGCTGAAAAGTTCCGTTAGCAATTTTATAGATTCTTTGAACGCTAACTCGCTTGTTTTTCTGGGAAGGATATAATCAACGAATTTGGTATATTCGTCTGTGCCTAATTTTCTTAATAAAAGGAGTACTTTACGTGCGTCTGACCAATCTTTGCAGTCAAAATCATATAGATCTTCATACGTTCGGAGGTAATTTTCAAAAGTTTTATCTTCGTCGGGTGCGTACTTGAAATCTTCGATATTACTCCAAATAGCGTCTTGAGAGAGAACTGATTCGTTCTCGGGTTTTTGCTCTTTATTTGCCATTGCACGTATCAATAATTCTTGCATCTCCAGATGTTTTTGTTCGTACCTTTGTTGTTGTTCAAACTGGATTTTGATAAGTTCCATAATGCTTGACTTAAAATCTTCCATGTTAACGTATTTTTTGTATAACCTGATATTCTGTAGCCTGTGCACGCAAAACAAACTTTCCTTTGTTGTCAGTGAAATTTGATATCAAGAAAAGAAAATTTTGTTTTTTTTAGAATTTAATCGCCGTCCACTGTTACGTACGACGGATAGCAAAAAAAATATGGCCTCCGAGTAGGGAGTTTATTTTTCTTTAAGGGTTTTCCAGATCGCCACTTGTTATGTGTGACGTATAGCAAAAAAATAAGTCCTCCGTGTATAGAGTTCGTATTTCCTTTTTAGGGGTTTCTTCGTCGTCACTTGTTATGGTCCAGGTCTTTGTACCACGGTGATAATCCAAGGTAGAACCAATAAAGAAGAATTCGAACACGGATATGGAATAACACAGATATATTACAAACAGGAATATATACAGAGAAGTAGAAGTGTTAGTATGAACAATCAGGTTTAGTAGGGAGAACAATGTAGTCTCGACCAGTTTCACTATTCCAATGTCTTGTAGTAATTGTCTGAAAGTGACTCTGTTTCGGACTGCCTTTGACTCGACTGACTGACTCGTTCTGACTGACTGACAGACTCCTGACGGGCCTCACTCCAGACTGAACTCCCTGCTTCCTCTTGAGGCGCAGTATTTATTACGTATGAAATAGTCCATTATGTTATTATGAGTAAGGTCCCATAACAATGTTGCTGTTTTTCGACTTTATATTGTGAAATAATTTTAAAAAGAAAAAAATCAAGGCAAGCCTTTATTTGGTTGGCTATGGTGGTCTCACACCGCCATGGCCGACAACAATAATATTTTAAATACACCACCAAGAGTCTCACCAGTTAAAATGGCCTGGTGTGAAAATAGGCCGAAATGAAGGATGCGGCCTATTATGTTGCTCAAAGGGGACAATTTGAGGAGACATTTAAAGGCAATGAATTCCTCACTATACCGGAAGCCCTTGAAGCGGTGAACACCCGCATAATATCTCTGCTGACCTCCGAAATTAAAACACAGAAATTGGGCTCAGCAGGGAAAACATGGAAGACGCCTTGAAGACTCTACACATCAGTCCCAAAATGTTAGCCAGGAGAACCAATGTGTAATGAAAACAGGACAGAAGATTCTGTCTAGTAATCTTTTATTCAATTAAGAATCCTACTACTCGTCTGACTTGACAAGCGGAAGTGTACAGCTTTTATAGCTTGGATTATCAAAGAGGAGATAATCCATATTCACAACATTCTCCCCCACCAAATTTCTCACTGATAGGGAAGAAAGTCCCTTAAATGTCCAGGCTCCCTACGAGCTCGCAGTGGCCGCCTCGGCAGTCCATGATTCGTGGTCGGAGTACTCGAACAGGGAGGCTCTTCAGGGCGAGCCTGTCTGTGGGCTCTAAATACCTCGCTCCGAAATGTTTCCTTCTCAGAGGAGCAGGCCGTTCCGCGTCAGAGTCAGTCTCTGGATGAACACGTTTATTCGGTGCTAGCCCTTCATCTGTCAGGGATTCAGGTGTTGGCCCATCCGAAGTGTTTGACGGAGCCTCAACGGAGACAGTGTCATCAGACGACGTGTCAGGAGCAATTTCAGTGCTATGATCTTCCGGAGGGGCTTCAGTGTCAGGGGTAGTTGGTCTGTCCTCAGGGGCTATCCACGATCCGGGTACATCTCCAGCCGGTGTTAGGTCCCTGAGAGACACATTAGACTCTACCATCTGCATGTCATACTAGAGCGTACTGGGGGTTTGCCTCTATAAGCTCGACCTCGTCCACCAGGGATCGTTCTTGGTATAACGTGCAGGTCGTCTCAGAAACACAGTACCGGGTCGAGAGAGCCAAGATGGAAGCGAAGCTCCCACCGAACTCCGTCGCTGAAAAGGTAGAAACCTTTCGTGTGGGGTGGCATTCGTGGCGGTACACAATAAAGATCGAATGGCGTATAATGCGACAGGAAGGAGATCTTCCCACTTATCAATCGAACATCCGTTATTTGAGGCAGCCAATTGAACGGTCTTCCAAATAATGCCGTTATATCTTTCGCATTGGCCGTTACCCTTAGGGTTGTAGGGAGTTGTCCGGCTTATAGCTACTCTTCGTTCCTGTAGAAATTGTCGAAGCTGCTCTGACATGAAAGAAGCCCCTCGGTCCGAATGTATATAGGCAGGGGCTCTAAAGATAGCGAATAGTGAGCAGAGGCATTGTATAATTGCAGCAGCCGATATGTCTGAGCAAGGGAAACCGTGAATATTCGTCGACAACCGTTAATATATATCTGTTCCTATGTTTTGCTTGGTAGCGGTCCTTTAAAATCAAGATTGAGTCTTTCAAACGGTTGTGTTGCTTTTATTAAAACGCAGTTTTGGGTTTATAAAACCGAGGCTTTATTTCAGCACACGTTCGACAAGAATTTGTAATTCTTTTTACCTCCTCCACTGAGAAAGGCAAGTTTCTACACCTCACAGCATGAACCATTCGAGTAATGTCCGGGTGACAGAGATTGTTATGTAGCGTTCGGAGTTCGTCCCCGCTTGATGCCGTACAGCATGCTCTTGACAGTGTATCAGCTGTTAAGTTCTCCTTGCCAGTTCGGTAGCTAACGTCAAAGGAGAAACAAGATAGTTCAATTCTCCACCTCGCTATTTTTTCATTCTTTATTTTACTCGTAGTCTTAGAATTGAACATAAAAGCAACTGATTTCTGGTCAGTAATAAGTTTAAAGTGGCGTCCGATCAGGTAGTGTCGCCATTTTCTTAATGCCTCGACTATGGCGTAGGTTTCCCTTTCAATTGCGGGGTGTCGTCGTTCAGCCTGTGAGAGGGTCCTTGAAAAGAAGGCTATAGGACGATCAGCTTGTTTCAAAGAAGCAGCAATAGCACAGTCTGACGCATCCGTTTCAACAACCAGAGGAATATTTTGGTCTATTGTAATTGCAGATTTCGCAATATCCTTTTTCAGTCCCTCGAATGCCTCAACGGCTTGATGGGACAGAGGAAACGTCTCTACTTGTGTTAATGGATGTATCTTTTCTGAGAGCGAAGCAATCCATTGATTGTCCATAGCACGTCGGAAGGGAAGGCTGGTTGTGAGAGACAGGCATCTGAAGTAAAGGTTTTCAATCGATCTGCGTCCGGTGCCATAAAACCTTTGCCTATGGTATACCCCAGTAGGTTTATTTTGTCCAGTCCAAACGAGCATTTGTCGTCGTTTAGGGTAAGGTTGTATTTGTCGACGGTGGACATGAACCGTCTGAGATTTTCGTCGTGTTCCTTTCTATTATGGCCACATACTGTGACGTTGTCGATGTACGCAAATGTGCCTTCCAGTTTCTCATCCGTTATGATTTGGTCGACTATCCTTTGGAAGCTGGCTACCCCATTCGTAACGCCAAAAGGAACCCTGCGAAATTGATATAGTCGCCCGTCCACCTCGAAAGCAGTGCATAGCTTGTCTCTAGGTCTAATGGCGATCTGATGGTACGCGCTTTTTAAGTCCAGAGTGCTAAACATACGATATTTGCTATTTCGCCTATCATTTCATCTATCCTGGGTAGTGGGAAGGCGTCCAAAAGAGTAAATCTATTTATGGTTTGGGAGTAATCTATAACCATTCTCTTTTTATGGTTGCTAGAAGTGGTTATAACTACCTGAGCCCTCCAGGGTGATTTGCTAGGCTCAATTATACCCTCCTCGAGTAGTCTTTTTATCTCAGAGTCAATGAATTTTTTATTATTATAAGAAAAACGTCTGCTTCTCACTGCTATGGGTTTGCAGTTTTCAGTTAGGTTTTCGAAAAGTGACGGGTACTGGATTTTTGCTGTCGCCAATCCACAAATTTTCAATGCGGGCATTGAACCGCCAAACGGAATTTCAATCTGTGAGTGTGGCTGCAAAAAATCGTGTCCCAGTATTATTTCGCAACAAAGGTTTTTCATTACGGATAATTTAGTGGTTTTATAGGAGACGTCATTAAATAGTAAGTCCACCAAACAATAACCACTTATTTGCGCAGACAATGACGCGTTTACCATTGTTACTCTGCTGGGGGAGGGGACAAAATACAATTTGTTGGTTTTTACCAAGCTTTCTTTGATAAAATTTTCTGAGCTCCTGGTATCGAGCAGGGCATTTGTAGACCTCCCGTTAATTTCCACTTTTTTCAATAGTTTTTAAAAGGCAGTCGGGGGAGGCGGCTAAAGTTGCAGATGTATTTTGACGAGTGGCTTTGTATAGAGTTTTAGAAGACTTGCATACCTTTGAAAAATGACCAAGTTTTCCACATTTATGACAACGAGTATCTCTGGCAGGGCATGAAACTCGTAGGTGTTTTGATAAGCCGCAAAAATAGCAAGTGTCCTTTTTTAAAGCGGCAGTGACCGATTGTTCTTGAAGCTTCGTCGGACTATCGTCATGAGGGGGGTAGTAGGAACAGGTGGGTTTAACACGGCGCCCACGGTGTCTGGCTGTAAATAAGAACTAGACTGCTGTATAGCACTTTCGAAGATATAGGCTTGCTTGTAAGCTGTTCTAAGTGTAAGGGTCTTATTCTCAAGAAGACGTTGTCTTATCTGAGTATTACGTAAGCCGTTAATGAAGGCGTCCAAAATGTGTTGCTCTTGGGCCTCTAATGCCCTCATTGGGCAGAAGTTGCAATCTTTGCTCAGTGTCTGAAAGCTCTTAAGGAAATGGTCCAATGTTTCGCCTGATTCTTGTCGGCGAGTCGCAAGTAGGTGTCTAGAAAATATCTCATTTTTAGGCTTTATGTATGTAGCGTTCAGTACATCGATTGCTTCTTCGTAGGTAACGCAATCCGAGATAATTTCGTTGACTGTGTGAGACAGGTAGTTGGTTAGGAGCGCACGCTTATTGATGGGACGTCCCGGTCTTTCTGAATGTAGAACCTCGATGAAATTTGTAAATATCTCCCGCCAATGTTTCCAGCACTTGTCGGCTGAATCGCTTTCTGGATCTGTGGTAAGTCGCTCAGGTCGCATAAATTGTTCCATTCTTAATTGAATAAAATGTAATGAAAACAGGACAAGAGATTCTGTCTAGTAATCTTTTATTCAATTAAGAATCTTACTACTCGTCTAATTGACAAGCGAAAATGTACAGCTTTTATAGCTTGGATTATCAAAGAGGAGATAATCCATATTCACAACACAATGCTCTATGGGATATCTTCCTACCTACGGAGCAGCAAGCGAGAGACTTGGCAGGAAGTGTGTTGAACACTAAAACATTGAGACTATAGACGGAGTACATGGGCACTCGCATGGGGTGCCTGTGAATATCTGTGTGGACAGGATGGGGGCCTTTTTCTCGAAATACGGACAAGTAAACGAAGTGAAGGTCATCATCAGTAAAGCCAGAATAGCTACCAAGTGACATGGAGCTGCAAGTCACGGTAAACTGGAAGAGCTTCGGAGAAATTCCAAACATACTGGTTTGCCGTGACAAAAAGATGTTAGTGGCGGTGGAGGCCCTGAGACCATGGTGTTGGTCGTGTGGAGCTTCAGGCCACATGGCTAAGGAGTGCCCCGGTAAACGTCCACAATGTCCACCTCGTCCAGCAACGACAATAGTAGTAGTCGCAGTGCCAGCGGAGGAAGGAACATCGACAAAGAACAACGATGGGACCCTGGAAGGAGGTAAAAAGGAGCCGGAAATCGACTAACGTGCTGTCTCCAGCAAAACAGGGCGTACCCCAACCAAAGCGGCAGCTACCACCTCCACTGCAGGAGCGGTCTGATAAGCAGAAGGAGCCACAAAAAGAAGTGCAACACAAAGAAGCATCACAACAAAAACAGCTGCAGCCAAAGTAGAAGCAACAGCAACAACAACAACAAATGTAACGTCAACAACAACAGCAACAACAACATAGGAAGAAGCAACATACGGACACACCAATGGAGGTGGACAGAATGCCTCCACCTCGGGCATGATCCCTGAAGAGAAGCAGAGAGGAAGGAGAGGAATTCGAGCCATCGCATGGGAGCTCTGGCCGTAGTAGGGCGGAGAGGGTCATGGACTATATATATATATATATATATATATATATATATATATATATATATATATATATACGCCTTATATAGGGCAGTCAAGCTAACCTACCCCACGGACGTTGGCGGAAATGTCCTGGATGGTCGGATGATGATAGAGATGGGCACAGAGAAAATGCGTCGGGTCCTTTCTGCTACAGATTTCCGCCCGGTATCTGAGTAGTTTTATTCTGATTCCTCTATTTTCTTGAAAGAGGGCAATAAAGATGGCCATTAAGGTTAGGCAGGGTTATGTTTAGAGTTAAGCAGTGTTAGGGTTAGGGTTAGGGGTTAGTGTTAGGGTTAGGATTACGTCTTTGGGGTTTCCTTTAAAAATTTAGGGCGTCCAAAAATGGGTTTGCTATATTTCCCTTGATTTCAAATTTTTGTTTTCTATAGAATGTTATTCATCATGACGGTTGTCTTCGAGTATAGTATCCAGAGGTTAGCAGTGAATATTTCGAAGACAGTAGGAAAGCGTTGTTCAGGTTAGCAGTGGATATTTTGGTAAAAATAGCAGAGCATAGTTCGTCTTCCTGTTTCTCTTCGCCTGACAAGCTGGACTGGACATTCAATATTTATTCGTATATAAAATACAAAATGTGGCAGGAGGCCTAAAAAGGGGGATGGGGAAGGACGGTCTTCTTCTGTCTTAAATCTAAAACTTAACTAGTCGCAGACACTGACCCAAACATGCCAACAATATTCCAATCACCAAAACAACACATTCACTCCTACCTTTCTTACTACGTCCACCATAATACCTCAAATTCTCTATGAAGTCCTAACTAGTCCCCTTATGTACAGATATTGTTCATGGGGGAGGGTCATAAAACAACAAATTTAAAAATATCCCCAAATGAATATATACAATGTGACTTAATATGTACAATAAACTAAACAAAAATGTAATAAAAACCCCCACAAACCATAAATGTGGCAGAAACATCAGTTAACCGGACGAAATCAATGCGGGACTATGAAAAAAACAGGAAAACATTCATAACTTCAAGCATTCACACAGGCACACACACATTCAAACACAACAACAAATACGAAAAATCACTCATTCGAAACGAAAGGCGCCCCGCATCCACCAGAGAACTGACATCACTAACTACCTAACGAGGGAGGGGATGGGGAATTAAACAAAAGAAAAAATAGGGACAGAAATAAAAGGGACCAATGAGCATGCAAGCCCTAGCTAAGTTAACCGAAAAAAGTGAAACTAAAAATTCAAAGTCGAAAACCTAGACTAGCCTAATATCTGGGTGGTTGCCTATGTTCAACCCTGTTAGGACAAAATTCTGTACCTAACCGACATCCAAATGTCACTCTAGGTCAGCCCCTTTTACTCTACACATTCGCGCAAGATTCACCCACCTTTTGCCAAATTCTGATGATAGGAACCGCCGCCTTTCCGTCCTAATCTTGACTTTAAGCTGATGCTTAAAGAACAAGATCAGTTGGGAAGAGGTGAACTTCTCGCCATCATAGAATTCCTTCTTTCGCGTCGTCCAAATCACGACTCGCATAACCCCTAGTAAGCAACAGAACACATAGTGTTCAGCCTTCGTCAATTGCGGCACCACATTGCTACAAACAGAACTGGCTTCCAGGACAAAAAACTTTCCCTGCAGCATGCGAACCATGAGGCCTTCAACAAACTTGCACAACGGCACTACCGTCTTGCACTGAAAAAAGGCGCGTGACCAATGGTCTCGACTTTCCCAGTACAGCGACGACAGTTTGATATTTCTCCAAGCCTGCTGAACAAAGTCTTTTGTCGACCCAGAGGGCCCCACGAATCATCAGCCAGGTGAGTGATGCCTCATCATTATTGAGACATTTCAACCCAGGCGCCCAAGGCCATATCGAGCGAGCCTCCTGCTTCGTAATACCGAGCTCGTCGATCAGATCATCTTGAACGCCCCCCCCTAACTAACAATCGATATAATGCCTTACGAGACAACGCTTGGGCGTCGGAGAGGCCATCCGACGTCCGCAAGAGGAGTTTCAAAGCACGACGACATTCGCGGTAGAAGGAGCACTCGGCACGAGGTGTACGGCCGGCCTCCTCCTCGCACGAGTGCACACTTCTCAGGGACGGGAAATGTTTTCGGACATCTTCTTTCCAAAAGGTGCCCACCTCATCCAAACCGCGACACATTCGGTCTAGAAAGGTAATGCGAAGCATATATTGACGAATCTCAATGCTAGGCATACCCAGACCGCCCTCAGAGGGATGAAGGCAACAGATCTCGCGAGATACCATATGGGCCTTGCCTCTCCACAAGAAAGAGAACAAGGCCTTGACTAATGACATTAGTCGGGCATACGGGAGTGGAAGCACAGAGAGTCGGTAGAGGAGGATCGGATAGATGTGTGAAACACACACCTCCGCCCTTCCCTTCAGGGAAAGTCTCCTACGAGACCACAGATTAACCGCGACCTCGGCCTTCACTTGTACCTCCGACCAATTCATTTCCAACTGGAGATCAGGACCGAACCAGACTCCGAGTATCTTGATCGGCCCATCCGTCCAGAGGAAAGGTCCGGGAAGAGAAACTCCCTTCCACGCACCCAACCGCAAGCCCACAGACTTATCGCGGTTGATCTTGGCCCCGTCACTATCTCATACCCAATCTCTTTGCTGAAATCTCGGCTCTGCTCAACGCAAGAACCGAAACGTCGTCAGCATAGGCAGAATACCTGGCTGAGGTGGAAGCCCCAGGCAGGGAAATTCCGCGCAGGACCGGATTCGCCTTTAACTTGCGAAGGAAAGGTTCCAAAGCAAAGAACGTAAAGCAAAGGCGAGAGGACAACCTTGACGAATGGAGCGAGACAATACGAAAGGCTTCGATCTTACCCCATTCACTTCCACCAGCGCACCGGGGGTCGCATACAAAAGTCGGATCCAGGAGCGAAAGTTGGCTCCGAAACCGGCCGCCGAAAGGACAGCCTCCAGAAATCGATGGTCAACCCTATCGAAGGCCTTGGACTGATCTAAATTGATCAGCGCGACTTCACTGTCGACTTGTTCTAAGATCAAGCGTACCATATGAAGGTTATCCTGAATAGTCCTGCCCTTCACAGCACAAGTCTGTTCAGGGCCAATCAGACTAGACAGGACAAGCTGCAAACGGTTGGTTAAGATCTTCGCCAAAATCTTTAAGTCAGTATTTAACATCGTTAAAGGGCGAAAGTTCCCTAACCCATCCCCACCGTCCTTGTCCTTACGCAGCAACTTGATCACACCCCTGGTAAAGCGTTGAGGTAAAGACCCCTGCCTCATCCAGTGGTTGAAAATCAGTTCCAGCAAAGGAACAAAAACGTCCGACAGCCTCAAGTAAACTTCGTAGGGAAGACCATCTAATCCCGGAGACTTATCCAGGCCAACCTGCTTCAGCGCTTCCCAGATTTCCGACTCTGTTATGGGACCCTCGCACCTAGCCACTTCAGCTGCCGAGAGGCAGAGAAAGTTAACTAAATAGGCGTCGAATTGAGCAGAGCTAAGACCGGGCTCCCTGGGGAAAAGATCCTGATAGTAATCCCGAAAAACCTCACATATGCCCGTGTTTGTAGTCACGGTCCGCTTATCCGGTAATGTGACGCACGCTATATGTCGCCTAGACGCGTTTCGATTCTCCTCTGCATGCAGTTCAGCGGCCATATTCGTAGCCTCAGAAGACATTCTTTTTAACTTATCCCTAACTACCAGAGCTTGATCCTTCTTGATAAGCAAGGAGGACAACTCTGCCTTTGCTAAAGCTATATCCCCACTAACACGGGATTTCACTGCCCGATCGACTTTATTTTCTAAAGCAGTTTGCGCCGCTAATCTATCTAGATTGAGTCGACGACTAAAATCGGCAGCAAACGTTCGAATTTTAGATTTTAAATTGCCCCACCAGGCATTTCCCACAACCGCCCCCGTCAATTCCCTTTGTGTCGTTAGTAACAGCTGGTCCCGGAAACCCTGATCACCAAAAAGGAACAGTTCAATTTCCAGTACCCAGCCAATCTAACCTTAGGCTTATCTAAGTTTACACGGACCCGGACAAGCCTATGATCCGTATAAACTATATAATGGAAACTTGGACACCCTAAGAGCCCTACATCGACTCTCTAACAAGACTCGGTCCAGGTAGCTCGCAAGCGACCCAGGAGCCGAGTTGCCACTATTTGTCCAAGTCCATGCTACCTCCCGAGGGTGTTCTTTTTCCGGAACTTATCGACGAGATCAAACCCATCGATAAAGTCCCGAATGGTTTCACATCCGGGTTGTTAGTACCTTGTTTTTTCCCTATGATATCGGGGTCAAGGACGGCATTCCAATCCCCCGCTAAAACTACCCGACGAGACGTCGTCAAGAACGGCGCGATCTGCCGAAACAAAGGGCCGCTCGGAATGGGTATTGCATAAACCCCAATGAGACGAAGAACCTTATCCTTTATGGTAACATCCAGCACGCAAAGCCTGCCCGCCGGATCCGCGAAGACAAGGGTACATGCAGCCTTCAAAGACTTGCTCACTAGCCAAGAGACACCCCTCGAACGACCATCAAAACATGCTGAATAAAGGGCGAACCCCTTAGACAGTATATCTTCACGATCATGAGAAGAAAACCGGGTCTCTTTGTATACAACATACATTCACCCCGGAGGCGCTGAAGGTCACGAGAGAGCCTCGCCCTGCGAGACTCTGACCTCAGGCCCCGGACATTTAAACTAGCTAACCAAAGTGCCATTGTGAAGCCGATTAGGGCTGTCCTTCAGGATAGAACATGGCTGGGGTGAGGACACCGACAGCTCGTCCCATGGATCCAGACGCCATCTCACTTTCGACATCCTGAGACAAACCGCCGATGTCCGAAGGGTACGTTAATTTGTGCTCTATAAAGGGATGGGTGAACGAAAACTGGGACCCTCCCTTTGAGTTTTTGATTTCCTTCATCAGTTTCCGGGTCACTTAAGTAGGCAGCCGGGGGCACCATTTTTAGAGACGAATGGGCCTCCTCTATCATGCCCCAGATCTCCCGCGTACCCGGGCCAGTTCTAATCACTGTCAGGATTCTTCCTGCCGAAAGGAAATTTTCAGGTTTTTCAACATCAACCCCATTAATTTTTTGGAAGTTCCATAGAACTTTTAAGTCCTTCGGGTTCCGAGTCTGACCGAAGACCCTTTCCGCCTGGTCCCAGGATACGCGGCAGACGTCTTCCCCTGGGAAATAAGGAGGTTTGAGTTTTTTTTTTTTTTGGTAAGTATTTTTGAGGTCATGGGCTTGACATGGAGTGACTTTTCTTTTTGGGGTGATTGCATGGGTGTTGACATGGGAGTGACATTAAGTGTAGTTGAGGGAGTCCAACAGAGTTGGGCGTCCTCACCGGTGAAGGTTTGGACGAATGAAGTGATTTTGCTGGAGAGTTTGATACAGATTTTTTATCTTTACCCCGCTTAGCCTCCAGCTTTTCTTTGAGTTTTTTAAGATCTAATATTTTCTGCCAGCTTGGCTCATTAGCTTTCTGTGTTTCACTGGCGTTTTTTTCATAAGACGCCGAGGCGTCGCCCTCAGAGCTGGTAGAGGGAATGGGGTTGTAGGTGACATTGTCCCTGGGGTCATGATGGGACTGAGGAACCGCTGTTTGGGTCTTCCCCTTGCCCCTAACTACGAGGCGCCATCCCCTCTCATCCTTCTCCTTATCCACACTAGTGGCAGGCGTCGGTTTTGGGGGTAATGTGGGTCTGGACCCAACCGAGGGATTTTCCTCACCGGTCCGCCTCGCAGCTGGGCCCACTACAGGCGCCATGGATTTTACCTTTTCGGCCAAAGGGGGGATTTTATCGCCTGCGACCGGAACTCCAGGGCCTTCTTCCCTGGGCAGGAGGAGGAAAGGTGACCAGTCTCCACACCTCCAGCAAGTTGGTCTCCCTACCGGTCACTATGACCGGCATTTTCCGGTCGCCAAACACCAAACAGTTAGGGGACGGACTTGAAGGCTTTCTGATCGAGCATGATGTCAAAAGTCCATCCCCCGTTCAAATTGTCAGAGAGCCCCCTAAATTTGGCCGAACTGCATGAAAAATGCAGCCAGGAGCTCTCCTGAAATTTGGGGAGGAACCTCAAAAACAGCCACCCTGGTCCTCCTGCGGCCTTTCGTATTCTGTTCTTAAAATCAGATCTTTTGTGATTAACTCTTTTTTGGTCATGGCCAGTCAATCTTCTGGTGCGGGGTAGTAGAATGTCCCACATGAAGAACCCAGTGCATAATTATTCTTTGGGGTTTTATCCCCCAGGGACAAAAGTGATTTAATCACTGTGTCTTTTTGTGGAGCGACAAATCTTACGTGTTTTCTTGTCCACCACAAAACGGTCACCATTCTTTTTGCGAACATATCGAGTTCTTCGACAACTTTGACGAACCCATCTTTATTTACAAGATGGACGTACTCTTTCGCCTTATCCAAGAAATCTGCCATGTTCAAAATACAACTTGGGGTGGGGACTTCCAGCAGGTGGGCAATTCATCAGCAGTCTTACTTTTGTGCCTCCTTTGGAACTTCGTCTTTTGGTAATTTGGTTATTTCTTGGAGCTAATAGCATTATCTGATTTTGGGCTATCGTCAGCCCGCTTTTTGTTGATTTATCAGGCGGGTCGGCTTTTAGCAGTCGTCCTGAAAAGGTCTTTTTTTTACATTTTTTCGATTTTGCACCGTCGGCCATATTGAAATAAAAAGTGGAGACTACCACCTGCGGGTCTCTGAATTTATGTCCAAATGTTGGGGAAAGGAGTTGGGAGAGAAAAAAAAGAAATTATACAAAAAGCCTGGATGCACTAGTAAATAAAAAATAACAAAGACAATAAAATAAACTGGAAAAACTAAAAAAAATAAAAGACAAACTTGATCAACAGAAAAAATAAATAGACAGGTAAAAAAAAAAAACAATGGCAATGGCCAAGGCTGCCGAAAAAAAAAATAAATTAAAAACAAAAAAAAGAAACTAGTCAAAAGAAAGACAAAAGTCAAAAAAGGATACAAAATAAAAAGAAAAACAAAAGAAAAAGTCTTTTTTACTAATTTCTTTTTTAAAAACTGAAAAAATAAAAAAATAAAAAAAGGTTTCCGGTAAGTCTTTGTCAAACCGGACTAAAAATAAAAATGTGGGCCGAAAGAAAAACAAAACAAATTCAAACAAATAAAAGAAATGAAAAAATTAAAGAATAAAACTTAAACAATAAAACAGAAAAAGACTTGGTTTGTCAAAAAAGTTCGTCCAAAAAAGCAGGCAAAGTACAAAAGCAAACCCTCGCGGACCAATACTCGAAAAAGCAATAAAAAAAAATAAAAAAAACGCGACCGGTCAGAAAAAAAAAACAAACTGGTCATTCTAAAAAAAAAAAAAATTTATACACGACGGATTGAATATTCTACGTCTTCTGATTGGTTAACCTTCTAAAGGTAATATAAAAAATTTGATTGGCTCACTAGTTACACAGTATACAAAAAACTGCAACATAGAATAATTATAAAATTGATATCAAATGTTAGGCAATTTCTTCCTTAATCCATGTTTAAATTTTTGTTTTCAGTAGGTTGAATAGGGACAACATGTGGTTCAACAGAAGTCGAAACTTGTCTTAGCGGTTTTCTTGAAATTTTTGAGTGCGGCCCAAAAGTGAGGGATTAGTAATATTTCACTTCTTTTTAAAAATTTTCCATTGAATGAAATATTTTAAAAATTGGTACTAAATTGTAGGAAATTTATTAATTAATCCATGTATAAAAGGATTTTCATTTGGTTGAATAGAGGGGAAATGAGGTGCGACGATCTCTCATCATATCTTTGGGGTTTCCTTTTTAAAATTTAGGACGTCCAAAATGGGTTTGCTATATTTCCCTTGATTTCAAATTTTTTTTCTATAGTATATTTATAAAATTGATATCAAATTTTAGGTAAAATAATCATTAATCCATCTTTAAATTTATTGTATTCTTTGTAACAACTTTTCAACCCTGCCAATAAATTAATAAATGTCCCACCTAATCTTTACTATTCGATTGAAAATCATAACTTGAACCATACTCTCACTTTGTAAAGGTCTCACTAATCACTAACAAACTCTAAACAAGCAATGTTCAAAATAAAGAACTGCAATAAACAGGTAACTGTATAAAACATATCTTAAAAAAATTAACCCCAAACCCAAGAAGCGATGGATATATTTTGACACGTCCAAGTTAAATTGAAAATAATTACATAACATTAATGAAACTTTGAGATTTTCATTGGCTCATTTAAAAATTCTTAAGAATAAATAAGCCCTTGAAACAAATATGAGTTTTCATCATTCTAAAATCATATATTTAATAAACATAGTTTTGCACAGTACACGCAAAATATACGTTTACTATTTAAATATTCAACTACACTCGTCTATCTTTCAGATTCTAATTGTAAGAGTTTAATCTGCACAAAAGACATATTAAAATATTTATATTCAATTAATAAATGAGATTTTCATCAGAAATTATCTATGTGTACCTATTTAGAAAAAGCTTGCTGAAATAATTTTTTAGTGAATGTCAAATTTGAAGGTGCTTACGCCATTTCTTGAAATGAGGATTAATATATTCCTCGGCGTAGTTAATCAATTACATATATAGTGGTTGCTATGTTTTCACACCCACATACACTCCAAGTCATTTTTATTCGCCTACGATTGGCTAATAAATTACTATTATCTTTAATAGGATAATTTAGCCATTGCAGTCGTTCCTTTGAATCTTTTGGTTCGAAGCATACCCTATTCTGTTTAGTAAGTGTGTAGTGATTGGTTAATTTTTAACCAATCACATATTTTTAATGTAAGATCAAGTTGTCCCGCGGTTCTGTGTGAGCCTACCTCTTTTTTAAATAGGGCGACTTTTCGCAAGTCGCCAGTAAGATCTCAGCCGTTAACACAAATCCACGATCTTGCTCATCACACTCTAACGCACACACAGACACAGAATTTCGTAACTACAAAAACTTACATTTTCTCTGTAACTTTCATAAGCACAATCAGCCAGAACTTTGTTGATTCAAACCAGTTTATTCACAACACATTTCAATCAATTGTATTCATGTTATTTATTCTTCATATGCAAACATTGCTCTAACAATTATTTCGGAACATTTATCTCACAAGAGAACTTTCTTCAAATGGTTGATTACAAATCAATCTACAGTCAAAGGGAAAGAACTTCCTTCTCTTTAATCTACATTTTGAATACAAAATTATTTCATACTTGTTGTTGTATTTATTCAATATATATTTGTTGGTTAACAAATTGGAGTTGTTGTTATTATTACTTGAATCCTGTACGTGGAAGAATCATTTAATATAAATAGTAGTAGTACCTATATATTTGGTGTTCCTACTACATTTAGTGAATCGAACCGACACTATATTTGGTACATACATTGGGGGGTCGTGTGCATTTCGTTGCCAGGCAACAAACTTCAACATTGTTTTATGCATGTTCGTCTGTCTCTTGCAATCTGTTTCCATATCTATCTATCTATCTATCTATCTATTTCATACCTATCTATCTATCTATCTATCTATCTATCCAAGTCTTTTTACTTCAATGAATCTATCTATCTATCTATCTATCTATCTATCTATCTATCTATCCTGTCTTTCAATTCGATGAATCTATCTATCTATCTATCTATCTATCCCCGTCTTTTAATTCAATCTATCTATCTATCTATCCCAGTCTTTTTTCATTTAATGAATCTATCATCTATCTATCTATCCCAGTCTTTTAATTCAATCTATCGATCTATCTATCCCTGTCTTTTCATTCAATGAATCTATCTATCGCATTCATCTATGTATCCCAGTCTTTTAATTCAATGAATCTATCTATCTATCCAGTCCTTTCAAGAACCATTCGTCGTCACATCTATCCCAGTGGTAAAGCGTTGAGGTAAAGACCCTGCCTCATCCAGTGGTTGAAAATCAGTTCCAGCAAAGGAACAAAACGTCCGACAGCCTCAAGTAAACTTCGTAGGGAAGACCATCTAATCCCGGAGACTTATCCAGGCCAACCTGCTTTCAGCGCTTCCCAGATTTCCGACTCTGTTATGGGACCCCTCGCACCCTAGCCGCTTCAGCTGCCGAGAGGCAGAAAAGTTAACTAAATAGGCGTCGAATTGAGCAGAGCTAAGACCGGGCTCCCTGGGGAAAAGATCCTGATAGTAATCCTGAAAACCTCACATATGCCCGTGTTTGTAGTCACGGTCCGCTTATCCGGTAATGTGACGCACGCTATATGTCGCCTAGACGCGTTTCGATTCTCCTCTGCATGCAGTTCAGCGGCCATATTCGTAGCCTCAGAAGACATTCTTTTAACTTATCCCTAACTACCAGAGCTTGATCCTTCTTGATAAGCAAGGAGGACAACTCTGCCTTTTAAAAGCTATATCCCCACTAACACGGGATTTCACTGCCCGATCGACTTTATTTTCTAAAGCAGTTTGCGCCGCTAATCTATCTAGATTGAGTCGACGACTAAAAATCGGCAGCAAACGTTCGAATTTTTAGATTTTAAATTGCCCCACCAGGCATTTCCCCAACCGCCCCCCTGTCAATTCCCTTTGTATCGTTAGTAACAGCTGGTCCCGGAAACCTGATCACCAAAAATGGAACAGTTCAATTTCCAGTACCCAGCCAATCTAACCTTGAGGCTTATCTAAGTTTACACGGACCCGGACAAACCTATGATCCGTATAAACTATATAATGGAAACTTGGACACACCCTAAGAGCCCTACATCGACTCTCTCTAACTAAGACTCGGTCCAGGTAGCTCGCAAGCGACCCAGGAGCCGAGTTGCCACTATTTGTCCAAGTCCATGCTACCTCCCGAGGGTGTTCTTTCCGGAACTTATCGACGAGATCAAACCCATCGATAAAGTCCCGAATGGTTTCACATCCGGGTTGTTAGTACCTTGTTTTTCCCCTATGCGATCTATATCGGGGTCAAGGACGGCATTCCAATCCCCCGCTAAAACTACCCGACGAGACGTCGTCAAGAACGGCGCGATCTGCCGAAACAAAGCAGGCCGCTCGGAATGGGTATTGGGCGCATAAACCCCAATGAGACGAAGAACCTTATCCTTTATGGTAACATCCAGCACGCAAAGCCTGCCCGCCGGATCCGCGAAGACAAGGGTACATGCAGCCTTCAAAGACTTGCTCACTAGCCAAGAGACACCCCTCGAACGACCATCAAAACATGCTGAATAAAGGGCGAACCCCTTAGACAGTATATCTTCACGATCATGAGAAGAAAACCGGGTCTCTTGTATACAACATACATTCACCCGGAGGCGCTGAAGGTCACGAGAGAGCCTCGCCCTGCGAGACTCTGACCTCAGGCCCCGGACATTTAAACTAGCTAACCAAAGTGCCATTGTGAAGCCGATTAGGGCTGTCCTTCAGGATAGAACATGGCTGGGGTGAGGACACCGACAGCTCGTCCCATGGATCCAGACGCCATCTCACTTTCGACATCCTGAGACAAACCGCCGATGTCCGAAGGGTACGTTAATTTGTGCTCTATAAAGGGATGGGTGAACGAAAACTGGGACCCTCCTTTGAGTTTTGATTTCCTTCATCAGTTTCCGGGTCACTAAGTAGGCAGCCGGGGCACCATTTTAGAGACGAATGGGCCTCCTCTATCATGCCCCAGATCTCCCGCGTACCCGGGCCAGTTCTAATCACTGTCAGGATTCTTCCTGCCGAAAGGAAATTTTCAGGTTTTTCAACATCAACCCCATTAATTTTTTGGAAGTTCCATAGAACTTTTAAGTCCTTCGGGTTCCGAGTCTGACCGAAGACCCTTTCCGCCTGGTCCCAGGATACGCGGCAGACGTCTTCCCCTGGGAAATAAGGAGGTTTGAGTTTTTTTTTCTTTTTGTAGGTAAGTATTTGCGAGTCCGGGCTTCTGACCCTTTTCTTTTGAGGTGATTGCATGGGTGTTGACATGGGAGTGACATTAGGTGTAGTTGAGGGAGTCCAACCAGTAGGCGTCCTCACCGGTGAAGGTTTGGACGAATGAAGTGATTTGCTGGAGAGTTTGATACAGATTTTTTATCTTTACCCCCTGCTTAGCCTCCAGCTTTTCTTTGAGTTTTTTTTATCTAATATTTTCTGCCAGCTTGGCTCATTAGCTTTCTGTGTTTCACTGGCGTTTTTTCATAAGACGCCGAGGCGTCGCCCCTCAGAGCTGGTAGAGGAATGGGGTTGTAGGTGACATTGTCCCTGGGGTCATGATGGGACTGAGGAACCGCTGTTTGGGTCTTCCCTTGCCCTAACTACGAGGCGCCATCCCTCTCATCCTTCTCCTTATCCACACTAGTGGCAGGCGTCGGTTTTGGGGGGTAATGTGGGTCTGGACCCAACCGAGGATTTTCCTCATCGGTCCGCCTCGCAGCTAGGCCCACTACAGGCGCCGCGGATTTTACCTTTTCGGCCAAGGGGATTTTGGTCGCCTGCGACCGGAACTCCAGGGGCCTTCTTCCCTGGGCAGGAGGAGGAAAGGTGACCAGTCTCTCCACACCTCCAGCAAGTTGGTCTCCTACCGGTCACTATGACCGGCATTTTCCGGTCGCCAAACACCAAACAGTTAGGGACGGACTTGAAGGCTTTCTGATCGAGCATGATGTCAAAAGTCCATCCCCCGTTCAAATTGTCAGAGAGAGCCCCTAAAATTTGGCCGAACTGCATGAAAAATGCAGCCAGGAGCTCTCCCGAAATTTGGGGAGGAACCTCAAAAACGGCCACCCTGGTCCTCCTGCGGCCTTCGTATTCGGTTCTTAAAATCAGATCTTTTGTGATTAACTCTTTTTTGGTCATGGCCAGTCAATCTTCTGGTGCGGGTAGTAGAATGTCCCACATGAAGAACCCAGTGCACTTAATTACTCTTTGGGGTTTTATCCCCAGGGACAGAAGTGATTTAATCACCGTGTCTTTTGTGGAGCGACAAATCTTACGTGTTTTCTTGTCCACCACAAAAACGGTCACCATTCTTTTTGCGAACACATCGAGTTCTTCGACAACTTTGACGAACCCATCTTTATTTACAAGATGGGCGTACTCTTTCGCCTTATCCAAGAAATCTGCCATGTTCAAAATACAACTTGGGGGTGGGGACTTCCAGCAGGTGGGCAATTCATCGGCAGTCTTACTTTGTGCCTCCTTTGGCACTTCGTCTTTTTTGGTAATTTCTTCTTTCTTGGAGCTATTAGCATTATCTGATTTTGGGCTATCGTCAGCCCGCTTTTTGTTGATTTATCAGGCGGGTCGGCTTTAGCAGTCGTCCCGAAAAGGTCTTTTTTTTACATTAGGTCGACTGGCACCGTCGGCCATATTGAAATAAAAAGTGGAGACTACCACCTGCGGGTCTCTGAATTTATGTCCAAATGTTGGGGAAAGGAGTTGGGAGAGAAAAAAAAAGAAATTATACAAAAAGGCCTGGATGCACTAGTAACAAAATAACAAAGACAATAAAATAAACTGGAAAAACTAAAAGAAAAATAAAAGACAAACTTGATCAACAGAAAGAAATAAATAGACAGGTAAAAAAATAACAATGGCGCCCAAAGGCTGCCGAAGCCGCTAAAGAAAATAAATTAAAAACAAAAGAAAAGCAAACTAGTCAAAAGAAAGCGACCGAAGTCGCTAAGAAAAGGAGGGTATAAAATAAAAAGGAAAAACAAAGCTTTCTTTTTCTTTTTTCTTAAACTGTACTAATTTCTTTTTTAAAAAACTGAAAAGAAATAAACAAAAATAAAAAAGCAGTCGTCCGGTAAGTCTTTGTCAAACCGGACTAAAAAAATAAAAAATGTGGGCCGAAGCCCCAAAACAAATTAAAACAAATAAAAGAAATGAAAAAAATTAAAAGAATAAAACTTAAACAATAACTTAACAGAAAAGACTTGGTTTGTCAATAAAGTTCGTCCAAAAAAGCAGGCAAAGTACAGAAGCAAACCCTCGCGGACCAGAAACGGCTCGCCACACAGCAGCACAAAAAAAATCTACAAAAGCCAAACGCGACCGGTCAGAAAAAAAACTGGACTGGTCATTCGGGTAGAGTGAACAAAAATGGCCGCATTTATACACGACGGATTGAATATTCTACGTCTTCTGATTGGTTAACCTTCTATTGGTAGGCTATAAAGTGAGTCAAGGCATTTTGATTGGCTCACTAGTTACACAGTATACACAAAACTGCAACATAGAATAATTATAAAATTGATATCAAATGTTAGGCAATTTCTTCCTTAATCCATGTTTAAATTTTGTTTTCAGTAGGTTGAATAGGGACAACATGTGGTTCAACGAAGTCGAAACTTGTCTTAGCGGTTTTCTTGAAATTTTTGAGTGCGGCCCAAAAGTGAGGGATTAGTAATATTTCACTTCTTTTTAAAAATTTTTCCATTGAATGAAATATTTTAAAAATTGGTACTAAATTGTAGGAAATTTATTAATTAATCCATGTATAAAAGGATTTTTCATTTGGTTGAATAGAGGGGAAATGAGGTGCGACGATCTCTCATCATATCTTTGGGGTTTCCTTTTAAAATTTAGGACGTCCAAAAATGGGTTTGCTATATTTCCCTTGATTTCAAATTTTTTTTTTTCTATAGTATATTTATAAAATTGATATCAAATTTTAGGTAAAATAATCATTAATCCATCTTTAAATTTATTGTATTCTTTGTAACAACTTTTCAACCCTGCCAATAAATTAATAAATGTCCCACCTAATCCTTACTATTCGATTGAAAATCATAACTTGAACCATACTCTCACTTTGTAACGGTCTGACTAATCACTAACAAACTCGAAACAGGCAATGTTCAAAATAAAGAAGTGCAATGAACAGTTAACTGTATAAACCATAACTTTAAAAAAATTAACCCCTAACCCCAGAAGCGTCGGATATATTTTGACACGTCGAAGTTAAATTCAAAATAATTACCTAAAATTAATGAAACTTTGAGATTTTCATTGGCTCATTTAAAAATTCTTAAGAATAAATAAGCCCTTGAAACAAATATGAGTTTTCATCATTCTAAAATCATATATTTAATAAACATAGTTTTGCACAGTACACGCAAAATATACGTTTACTATTTAAATATTCAACTACACTCGTCTATCTTTCAGATTCTAATTGTAAGAGTTTAATCTGCACAAAAAGACATATTAAAATATTTATATTCAATTAATAAATGAGATTTTTCATCAGAAATTATCTATGTGTACCTATTTAGAAAAAGCTTGCTGAAATAATTTTTTTAGTGAATGTCAAATTTGAAGGTGCTTACGCCATTTCTTGAAATGAGGATTAATATATTCCTCGGCGTAGTTAATCAATTACATATATAGTGGTTGCTATGTTTTTCACACCCACATACACTCCAAGTCATTTTATTCGCCTACGATTGGCTAATAAATTACTATTATCTTTGTATAGGATAATTTAGCCATTGCAGTCGTTCCTTTGAATCTTTTGGTTCGAAGCATACTTACCTATTCTGTTTAGTAAGTGTGTAGTGATTGGTTAATTTTTAACCAATCACATATTTTTAATGTAAGATCAAGTTGTCCCGCGGTTCTGTGTGAGCCTACCTCTTTTCCTTAAATAGGGCGACTTTTCGCAAGTCGCCAGTAAGATCTCAGCCGTTAACACAAATCCACGATCTTGCTCATCACACTCTAACGCACACACAGACACAGAATTTCGTAACTACAAACTTACATTTTCTCTCTGTAACTTTCGCCAAGCACAATCAGCCAGAACTTTGTTGATTCAAACCAGTTTATTCACAACACATTTCAATCAATTGTATTCATGTTATTTATTCTTCATATGCAAACATTGCTCTAACAATTATTTCGGAACATTTATCTCACAAGAGAACTTTCTTCAAATGGTTGATTACAAATCAATCTACAGTCAAAGGGAAAGAACTTCCTTCTCTTTAATCTACATTTTGAATACAAAATTATTTCATACTTGTTGTTGTATTTTATTCAATATATATTTGTTGGTTAACAAATTGGAGTTGTTGTTATTATTACTTGAATCCTGTACGTGGAAGAATCATTTAATATAAATAGTAGTAGTACCTATATATTTGGTGTTCCTGCTACATTTAGTGAATCGAACCGACACTATATTTGGTACATACATTGGGGGGGTCGTGTGCATTTCGTTGCCAGGCAACAAACTTCAACATTGTTTTATGCATGTTCGTCTGTCTCTTGCAATCTGTTTCTATCTATCTATCTATCTATCTATCTATCTATTTCATACCTATCTATCTATCTATCTATCTATCTATCCAAGTCTTTTACTTCAATGAATCTATCTATCTATCTATCTATCTATCTATCTATCTATCTATCCCTGTCTTTCAATTCGATGAATCTATCTATCTATCTATCTATCTATCCCCGTCTTTTAATTCAATCTATCTATCTATCTATCCCAGTCTTTTCATTTAATGAATCTATCTATCTATCTATCTATCCCAGTCTTTTAATTCAATCTATCGATCTATCTATCCCTGTCTTTTCATTCAATGAATCTATCTATCTATCTATCTATGTATCCTAGTCTTTTAATTCAATGAATCTATCTATCTCAGTCCTTTTCATATCTATCTATCTATACATCTATCCCAGTCTTTTAATTCAATGAATCTATCTATCTATCCCAGTCTTTTAATTCAATAAATCTATCTATCTATCTCAGTCTTTTTCATATCTATCTATCTATCCCAGTCTTTTAATTCAATGAAACTATCTATCTATCTATCTATGACTTTTAATTCAATAAATCTATCTATCTATCTATCCATCTATCTATCTCAGTCCTTTTCATATCTATCTATCTATCCATCTATCTATCTATCCCAGTTTTTTAATTCAATGAAGTTATCTATCTATCTATCTATCCGAGTCTTTTACTTCAATGAATCTATCTATCTATCTATCTATCCGAGTCTTTTACCTCAATGAATCTATCTATCTATCTATCTATCCCCGTCTTTTAATTCAATCTATCTATCTATCTATCTATCTATCTATCTATCCCAGTCTTTTCATTTAATGAGTCTATCTATCTATCTATCTATCTATCTATCTATCTATCTATCTATCCCAGTCTTTTAATTCTATCTATCTCTGTCTTTTCATTCAATGAATCTATCTATCATTGTCTTTTAATTCAATGAATCTATCTATCTATCTATCTATCCCTGTCTTTCAATTCGATGAATCTATCTATCTATCTATCCCCGTCTTTTAATTCAATCTATCTATCTATCCCAGTCTTTTCATTTAATGAATCTATCTATCTATCTATCTATCTATCTATCTATCTATCTATCCCAGTCTTTTAATTCAATCTATCGATCTATCTATCCCTGTCTTTTCATTCAATGAATCTATCTATCTATCTATCTATGTATCCTAGTCTTTTAATTCAATGAATCTATCTATCTATCACTGTCTTTTAATTCAATAAATCTATCTATCTATCTCAGTCCTTTTCATATCTATCTATCTATACATCTATCCCAGTCTTTAATTCAATGAATCTATCTATCTATCTATCCCAGTCTTTTAATTCAATGAATCTATCTATCTATCTATCCCAGTCTTTTAATTCAATGAATCTATCTATCTATCTATCTATCTCAGTCTTTTTCATATCTATCTATCTATCTATCCGAGTCTTTTAATTCAATGAATCTATATATCTATCTATCACTGTCTTTTAATTCAATAAATCTATCTATCTATCACTGTCTTTTAATTCAATAAATCTATCTATCTATCTATCTATCTATCTATCGCTCAATCTATCTATCTATCCCTGTGTTTAATTCAATCTATCTATCTATCTATCTATCTATCTATGTATACGAGTCTTTTACTTCAATGAATCTATCTATCTATCTATCTATCTATCTATCCTAGTCTTTTACCTCAATGAATCTATCTATCTATCCCCGTCTTTAAATTCAATCTATCTATCTATCTATCTATCTATCTATCTATCTATCTATCTATCCCAGTCTTTTCATTTAATGAATCTATCTATCTATCTATCTATGTATCCCAGTCTTTTAATTCTATCTATCTATCTATCTATCTCTGTCTTTTCATTCAATTAATCTATCTATCTATCCCTGTCTTTCAATTCTATCTATCTATCTATCTCTGTCTTTTCATTCAATTAATCTATCTATCTATCCCTGTCTTTCAATTCAATGAATCTATCTACCTATCTATCTATCCCTGTGTTTAATTCAATCTATCTATCTAACTCTCTCTTTTAATTCAATAAATCTATCTATCTATCTATCCCAGTCTTTTAAATCTATCTATCTATCTATCTATCCTTGTCTTTCAATTCAATGAATCTATCTATCTATCCCAGTCATAATTCATTAAGTTATCTATCTATCTATCTATCTATCTATCTGAGTCTTCTAATTCAATGAATCTATCTATCTATCTTTTTTTCCTAGTATTTTATTTTAATGAATCTATCTATCTGTCCCAGTCTTTTAATTCAATGAAGTTATCTATCTATCTATCTATCTATCTATCTATCTGCGTCTTTTGATTCAATTAATCTATCTATCTACCTATCTATCTATGTATCTATGTATTTTTCCGAGTCTTTTAATTTAATGTATCTATCTATCTATCTATCTATCCGAGTCTTTTAATTCAATATATCTATCTGTCTATCTATCTATCTATCCCTGTCTTTTAATTCAATAAATCTATCTATCTATCTATCTATCTATCTCAGTCCTTTTCATATCTATCTATCTATCTATCTATCTATCCGAGTCTTTTAATTCAATGAATCTATCTATCTATCTATCTATCTCTGTCTTTTAATTCAATAAATCTATCTATCTATCCCAGTTTTTTAATTCAATAAATCTATCTATCTATCCCAGTTTTTTAATTCAATAAATCTATCTATCTATCTATCTATCTCAGTCCTTTTCATATCTATCTATCTATCTATCTATCCCAATCTTTTAATTCAATGAAGTTATCTATCTATCTATCTATCTATCTATCTATCCGAGTCGTTTAAATCAATGAATCTATCTATATATCTATCTATCTATCTATCTATCTATCCCAGTCTTTAATTCAATGAATCTATCTATCTATCTATCTATCTATCTATCTATCCCAGTCTTTAATTCAATGAATCTATCTATCTATCCCAGTCTTTAAGTCAATGAATCTATCTATCTATCTATCTCAGTCTTTAATTCAATCTATCTATCTATCTATCTATCTATCTATCTATCCCTGTCTTTTAATTCAATAAATCTATCTATCTATCTATCTATCTATCTATTTCCTAGCGAACATTAGTTCAGTTGGTGCCATGTTTGAGTGTGTTCTCTGATTTGGCGTGATTCTGTATACTTGTAAGAATTGCTGAAGCGCCTTTTCCGTTGGAACTCCTGAGGCTTTCTTCAGAGCGCGCTTTAAAGTATCGACAAATCTTTATGCGAGTCCATTAGACCTCGGATGATACGGAGGCGTCGTTATGTGGTTAATTTGATATAACTCACAAAATTCGTTAAATTCTTCAGAAGTGAATTGTGTTCCATTGTCACTCACAATACACTCTGGCACACCGAACCGTGCAAATAGTTCATGCAAAAAAGTTGTTGTGGTATTAGACGTAGGCTTTTTACAGCGTAGTACTTCCGGCCATTTTGTAAAACTATCTACCACTATTAAGTAGTAAAAATCTTCTACTGGACCAGCGAAATCAATGTGTAATCTTGTCCACGGATGATCCGTCTTGGGCTATGTTTTGTGTACTATAGGTGGTGCCTTAGGCTGCTAACGCACACCCTTTACATCGATGAACCATGTTTGCGATATCCACATCCATTCCTTTCAATATACAAAGCTTCGCATTAATCTTTTGTTCTAACCCCCAGGTGACCCATATGAAAGTCCCGTAGTATTCTTTTCTGCAACTTTTTTTGTACTACTACTCTCTCACCATATAATAAAACTCCTTCACCTATTGAATAAATCTCCAGCATTTTTGGTCATTTGCTACCATTTTGCTTTTTTATTTCTAAATGAAATCATCGCTTTCAGCTTCTTTTTTAATTTCATTTAGAGTAACCGGTAGCTCTCTTACAATGTTGTTTACCATGCTTTTCACCTCATAATCTGCTCTGATATTTGCAATAATTGATTCTTCGAATCTTTCTTCTTGACTCGGTACGAGTCTTGATAGACTATCCGCATGAATTATATTTTTGGATGATAGGTGCTTTATGTGAAAATCATAATTGAGAAGAATGGTTCCCCATCTTAACAGACGATTTGCTGTATAAACGGGTAACCCTTTCTTTGAACCAAAAATAGTGATCAGTGGTTTATGATCCGTTTCAAGCATAAAATGTCTGCCGTGGATGTATCTGTGAAATTTTGTTATGGCAAAAATGATACTCAGCGCCTCTTTTTCGATTTGTGGGTAAATTCTTTCTCCTGGGAGTAAAGTTCTCGAAGCATGTGCATTTGGTTTTCTAGAACCAACTGGCATTATGTGTTGAATACACGCTCCTATCCCGTATGAACTGGCGTCACTTGCCATTACAATATCCAGTTTTGGATTGTAATGGGTTAAAAAGAGGTAAGCATTCTCTTTATTTCATCAAAGGCTTTCTGACATTCTACCGTCCATTCCCATGCCTTGTCGTTTTTTAGCAGTTCATTCAACGGAGCTCTTAGATTGTACGTTCCTTTAATGAACGCTTGATAATAATTTGCGAGCCCCAGAAAACTCTATAGCATCGCCACATTAGTGGGCGTCGGCATGTCTCTAATCGCAATGGACCTTTCCGGATCTGGACATCTGCCATTTTTGTTGATTATGTGCCCTAAATACTTAATTTCCTCCAAACCAAATTCGCACTTTGACTCTTTGACTTTAAATCCAAAGTCCTGAATTTTTTAAATACTTGATTGAGATGCTCTCGATGTTCGTCGACCGATTCGCTCCTTACTATGATGTCGTCTAAGTAAGCGCACGCAAAGTCTAAATCATTCAGCATGACGTCCATAGCTTGTTGAAAAATGGCAGGTGCCACTTTAATACCAAAAGGAAGCCTGTTGTACTTGAATAACCCTCTATGCGTGTTTATCCCTAGTAACTTCGAACATTCCTCTTCGACGGGAATTTGGAGATAGGCATCTGATAAGTCAATTTTGAAAATATAACTCCACCATTTAGCTTGTTAAAAATCTCCTCCGGACTCGGTAACGGGTAATGGTAGTCCTTAATTACCGAGTTCAACCCTGTCGAAAAATCAACGCAGACTCTGACTTGGTTTGATTTCTTTTTATGCACACAATCGGCGCAGCCCATGAATTAGATTCTACTTTCGAAATAATTCCCATTTTTCCAACCTATCAAGTTCTTCGTTAATTTTCTCTACACTTGCGAAAGGCACATTACGTTTCTTTTTTAAAATTGGCATAGTATTTTCCTTTAATTCGAATTTAGCTTCAAACTTGTTACATCTTCCAAGACCAGGTGTGAAGGTTTCTGGAAACTTTTTCTTTAATTCCTCTTTAATGTCCTGTCTTGTTTGCGTATTACTTTCTACTTTTCTGCAGAAAGAGTTTAACGGTTTATCCCACAATTCGAATGTTTTAATAAAATCTGTACCCATCAAGTTTTCTCCATTTTTCAGAATGAAAACTTTTATTTTTTTAGCTATCCCGTTCAATTTCATGAGAAGTACAACCTCGCCTTCGAAGTTAATTTCCTTTCCAGTCACTGTTCGAGCACATTTCGTTGATTTCATTATTGTAGGCCTTTTTAAAATTTTCCATGTTTTATAGTTCATTATTGTTAAATCTGAACCCGAATCGAGTTGAAATTTGATATTCTTTTTAAATATTTCAGTCGTCATATATTTCCTCAAATCTCTATCTTATTTTATATTTGAATTTGTTTGTCTAATTCGGCTATTGACTTTTTTCATTTTACAACACAATCCTTTGTGTCCATTCTTGTGGCACACGAAACATTTCCTATTTCTATATGGGCAATTTACCTCCCAGTGTCTTTCGTTGCACCGTCTACAATTAAATGGTGGAACCATTTTTTTTTCTCCTCATTCTTTTCATTTAATTTTTCTTGTCTATTTTTAAAATACGCCGAATTTTTACTCCAATTTTTTGCTGATGGATAATTTTACTGTTTTTTTTAATTTTTTAATATAAGCAATACCAGCTTCTTCGATTTTTGAGACTCTTTTTTTAAACTTACGGCCCTTTGACACTCCTCTGCTAACTTTTGCAGGGTAAGGTTTTATTCACATTCGAGTTTAGCCAAAACTCTACGTCTTATTTCGGCACTCTTACTGGATACCAGTCCTTGAGCAAAAATTAAACACTTGAATTCTTCAACCGCAATCTCTGCCAATCTGAAATTGTCACAATGTCTATTCACGATAGATGCATATATTAAGTAATCCTGATCGTCGGATTTAGCGACATTCATGCATAACCATCGCTTATGCCAAAGCGACACATTTGCTCCAAACAACTCCTTTAGCAATTTCACTGTTTCCGAGAATTCCAATTCATTTGTTCTTCTCGGTAGAATAAAATCTACAAATTTGCTATGTTCTGCTGTACCTAGCTTTCTTAGTAATAGACTGACTTTTCTTGAATTCGACCAGTTTTCACAGTCTGTGTAGAAATTATCTTCATATCGTTTAAAGTACGATTCAAACGTTTTTCCTTCGTCTGGCACATAGTTGAAAGTTTCCAGCGAATTAAATATGATGTTATTAGAATATGAAGAATTTCCTTCATTTGCCTGATTGTTGTTTAATTTCTCCAGTGTTAACTTTTGAATTTCTAAAACCTTGATCTGCATTTCTTCATGTTTTCCCAGTCTTTCCTTTTGCTTTTCTTGATATTTTTTTAACCTTTCCTCTTGCTTTTCTTGATATTTTTGTCTGTGCTATCTGTTGTTCCCTTATTAATAAGGCAAACTGTTCACTTTGACGTGACTGACTCAACTGCTGGGATTTGAATAATTCAGATATGACTTTGGATAATTCATCCATCTTTTGCTAATAGTGTTCATGCAACAAAGAATATACTTTTAATTTGTGTATCCACGGATATATAGTATAATCTGACCAGAAAAATCGAAACAACTTACGACTTTTTTATTTTATGTCTTGCTTTATAAAATATTGTTGAGCAACAAAAAAAATTTTTTTTTTTTGTTTTTAAAAGTTTGTTACTTTTCAAAATCGACACGATGTATTTGTGCGCCTTTTAAATCCATGCATTTTTTTGTAGTCGGCCCGTTTTTTTTTGTTTTTTTTTAATCACCGTTATTCGTTTACGACACCTTTCAAATTTTTCTGAGTGAACGTTCCTTTATGCTTAGTCGTCCTTTAACGAGTTCTAAATATCCAGAAATTCAGAATCCTTCGCCGTTCCATTAGATGTTGGACTTTTAATTAATATTTTTTTTCCTTCAGCCTGGGTTCTTCAATGACTTGTCCCAAATGTTGAAGGCTATCAATTATCAATTCTCTTTTTTTTTCGTATAGTTCTTTCTACTTCGTCGCCATTGTTGAAACTTGACTAATGCATGGAATAATAATGCAACACAAAATGTACTTAGAACAAAATGTATTGAAACAAGAAAGTGTACACAATATTTACATATAGTCTTTTGTATATTCCTTGTAAGACCGTTCCTGGAGAATGTGTTGACTGAGTCGCAGTCGGGCAGAGTCTCTGGTTGAATCTCTTGATTCCCCCCTCTCTTCCCGGTACTCCACTATGCAAATTAGGTGGATCCTACCACAACAGTTAGATAGATAGATAGATAGACAGACAGATGTATATTAAAAGGACTGCGATAGATAAATAGATAGATAGATAGATTCTATTTATTATTGCAAAATACAATAATTGTGGCACATGGCCTAAAAAGTGGGTAGTGGGTTTGAGGTTGGTCTTCCTTAACTATTCTATCCCTAGCTAACCCGATTCACGACCCATTCATTCAATACAAATAACCCATTCACCAAAAGAATTCCCCCTTCATATTTTACTCCTACAATACCACATTCACAACGGGACCCTAAAATTAAACCCCATGGTTTAAAATCTCTTATGTACAAAGGTTCATAAAATATATATATATATATATATATATATATATATATATATATATCTGACGATGATGTGAAATGATGGGGAGGGTTCTGAATCCCGATACAAATATTATATTTAAAACAGAAAGTAACAGAAAATAATTAATGTTAGTAGGGCCCGCCCACCCCACAAAAGTCAGAGTTGCCGCTGTATTCTGTCATCAGACAGAATCAAGAGGCTAACTCTCTAACGGAATGGGGGAGGGAAAAATAAATGTAGGGCGTGGGGAAGTCAAAGACTGAACCAGTCGAGATAAAAAGGCGGCCGAAAACAAACTGGGGAGGTTGGGAATCTCAACTTGGCTCATAACCAAAGTAAAGCCCGGGAAACAGCCAGGAACGACACTCACTCACGTTAACTAGGTACACAAAAGTGGGGATCTACCTTAACGAGGGGGGAGGGTTCGCAGGAAACCACCCCGTTGTGACGAGAGGGGACTTAAAAATGGAACTCAAGGATAGCCCCTTTCACGCGAACCAAATTCGCTACTTTTACCCACCTTTCGTTGAAATCTGTCGACACCAAACGCTTTTTATCAGTTCTGATTTTCACTTTCAGCTGATGCTGAATGTATCTGATCAGAACCTGATGAGAATAGCGTTCCCGTCGCAAGATCCCCTCCTTTCGCGTCATCCAGATCAGCATTCTTGCCACGGCTAGCAACGTTAGAAACACCATTCGTTTCACCCTAGAATACGGGGGCGACACATTGTCGCACGCGTATGCGAGATCGATGAGTACAAGCTGATCGGGAGTGATACGAGCCGTCATCTCGCCGACATAGTCCCAGAAAGGGCGTACCTGAGGACGATGGTAGAAGGCGTGCAAAGCCGTTTCTTCTAAACCAAGGTCACACCGGTAATAGTCGGGCAAATCTGCCCAGCCCCATCTGAAGGCCATGTCGTTGAGAGATAGCACGTTACGGATCAATCGCCAGGTAAGAGAAAACCCAGTGTTACTGAGGTAATTCGCCTCTGGCGCCCAAGACCAGAAAGAGCGCAACTCGTCCACCGACAACCCGAGCCGCTCGCAGAGACGATCCTTCACGACCCCCTCCACTAACTCACGATAAAAGACCTTTCGAGGCCGTGAAAGGTCACTGGACAGAGGAAAAGCCCTCAAGGCCGCTCGACACTCGTTGAGAAAAGTCGACAATTTCCAGGACCTACGACGGCGCTTAGCCCAGGAAATGGGAGGAGTGATAGTAAGGCTAGGGAAGGCGTCCCTAACACTCCCCACCAAAATCGAATCCTCTATCAAAACGCGGCGTAGAAAAGCCAAACTCAAGGCGTTTCGATGACTCACCACGTGCGGCAATCCCAGCCCTCCCCCCATGACACGTACGTTGGACACAAGCTTCTTTACGGACCTTCTGCTTGCGCCCACCCCACAAGAGGGTGGACAACAAACGCTCGATCGCCTTCCTATGGTCCTTGCAAAGAGTAAGTACAGCCAAGCGGTAAAGGACGAGAGGAAAGACGTAAGTGGCACACGCCTCCGCGCTACACTTCAAGGACAACCTCCTTCGGAGCCAAGTCCGGACCGACGCTCCGACCTTTGCCTGTACTTCTAACCAATTTTTCTCCAGCTGGAAATCGGGTCCAAACCACACTCCGAGAATGCGGACAGGACCGTCCGTCCAACTGAAAGGCCCCGGAATAGAGACCCCCTTCCAGGCACCTAACCGCAAGCCGGAAGACTTGTTACGGTTAATCTTGGCCCATGTGACCTTTTCGTTTTCAAAGCGCCTTCTGTACCACCTCAATGTCGCTGTGGCACGACACGAAAATGGATATGTCATCGGCGTACGCGGAAACCCTGGCTCGAGCCTCACCAGGGACAGCAATTCCACGTAGGGCCGGACTGCACGCCCCGTCCCTCAGCCGGCGAAGAGGCGTAAAGTAGGGGCGACAGTGGGCAACCCTGACGAACCGACCGAGACAGCGCAAAAGCGTGCGACCGCTTTCCGTTCACCTGTACCACAGCACTGGGTGAGCGATACAGGAGGCTAATCCATTTGCAGAAGTCGGGTTGGAATCAGGCGGCCTGCAGGACAGCAGCCAGATACCGATGGTCGACCCTATCAAATGCATTGGACTGATCCAAATTGATCAGCGCGGCTTGCTCGTCGTCTTTTACACCCTCTAGGATCGTGCGGATCAGATGCATGTTGCTCTGAAATGTTCGGCCCTTCACAGCACAAGTTTGATCGGGTCCCAACAGACTCTCGGCAATTGACTGCAAACGCTCCGTCAGATAAAGATAGACACTGAGATAGATATCAGTTTTTAAGATAATAGATAGATAGATAGATAGATATACAGAGAGACAGCAGATCAGGTTGATAGATAGACAGACAAACAGGTAAAGAGATAGATAGATAGATAGATAGATAGATAGATTGTCGGAGTTAACTCCTCCTTCAGTTCGATAACCCTTTCACCAGGGGTCTCTCTTCCCTGGCTATAAATAGCCGCTGACCTTTCGCCTCTAGCTCTTTTTCCCTCAGGCCTGTGCGCCAAACACCTTGAGGTAAATCTTCTTTTTTCCTCAGGCTTTCAGCTATCAACCTCGAAATGTAGGCGCTAACAAGGGATAGCGTGGAAACACGCTAAGCACAATACACACGCACGCACATACAGAATATTCACACACGCACGCACATACAGAATATTCACACACGCACGCACATACAGAATATTCACACACAGTTTGTCCTTTGTACTGTTTCCATGTATTGTAACTTGTTATTAATATATATTTGTATATACATATATTATCGGTCTTGTGTTTTGTTTGCTTTCTTTACCTTCTTCTTTGGACTTAATCAAAGTCCAACCTTTTTATGTAGTTGGGCCCGGCGGGCAGGAGTATCTGAACCTTACATGCGTTTCTTCTACGTCTGACTTCTATCAACAACATAACAGCCACGGCCCTCTACAAGGTAATGAAGCGATACAGATAGATAGATAGATAGATAGCAGTTTTTATAAAATAGACAGACAGACAGAAACAGTATAGGGTTATTCCAAACGTAGCTTAGATATGGCACAAGGCCGAATGTAAGGGACACCCAGTGAGGATCGAACTCACTGCTAAGTCGTAAGTTTCGAGTGAGAAGCTTGATAACCATTACACCGCCTCAAGTTGCCCTATTAAGATAGATAGAAAGCAGTTTGAATTAAATAGATAGATAAATATTAAAAGGAATCAGATAGATAGATAGATAGATAGATAGATAGAAAACAGTTTTAATAAGATAGACAGATACTGCATATAGACGAACAGACACAGACAGACAGACAAACATACGAAATATAAAAAGTAAATGTTTTGCAATGTCACACACACATCCAAGCCGACACACATTCACACACACACAGACCCAGACACACAGACTAACACACGTATCTGACACGCATATCCACAAAGTGACAAAACAGTTTCATTATTAAAATTTGGTTTCAAGCTAAATTATTAATAGTATTAGTAGTAGTAGTATTAGTATTATTATTATTATTAGTAGTAGTATTAGTATTATTAGTACTAGTAGTAGTATTAGTAGTATTATTATTATTAATAGTAGTCTAAACGTTTTCCATGAGTAAAATGCCTTGAACACTAATTGACTTTAACCATGGAGCAAGTGATAGCAAGTCTTTTTAATATCCATCAAGCCTGCTTATTATTATTATTGTTTATTTCTTTTGATCCAACCTTCGATAAAATTATTTCTGAAAACATTGTCCTCAATTCAATAATGAAAAAAGTTGTTTTTTACTTTTATTTTCACTCGACGAACAATTGACCTAAATTTGGATTTCTAGGAAATTTGCCCACCAAAAATGAATTATACAAAAGCAGGACTACACTCATAAACACACACGTATATATATATATATATATATATATATATATATATATATATATATATATATATATATACAGTAGCGTCCAAAACTAAGGGACAAAATTTTAAAACCTAATATTTGTTAGAAATAACAACTGTGAAAAAGCTGAAATTTTGACAACTGGTAGTCGTTATCATCCATAATAACATACTAAAATTTGAATCATTTGCAAAAGGATAGAAAAAGAATTATAACAATTATTTATTTATTTTCAAAATAGGATCGTCCAAAAGTAAGGGACAAAATTGAGAAAAACAATGTAAACAGTATGCTATATTCAAATTTTTTGATTTCCTCTAAAGAATATGTCTTACTTAGTCATTTGTAAACGTTGCATCAGCCGGCACCATGGCGAAACGCCAAAAACTTGATTACTCTGTGAGACAAGCTATTGTGAAGCTACACAAGGAAAAGCACACCATTAGAGATTTCAGAGAAAGTGAAACGTTCCAAGAGTGTTGTAGGCAGGGTTGTTAAATCCTACAATGATACTGGCAAAATAGTTAGTGCTTTTAAAACCGGCAGACCCCGCAAAACTTCGGCAAGAGAAGATCGAATAATGCAGCGTATGTCATTAAAGGACTGTTTTAAGTCTTGCACAGAAATTAAAAAAGGTTATGAATAGTACCTCATGTGTTAATGTGTCAAGACAGACTGTTTGTAGACGACTGCAAGAAATAGGGCTGTTTAATCGAACCCCAGGAAGAAACCACTTGTTAGTTCGAAGAATAAGAAGAAGAGATTAGAGTTTGCAAACAGGTATGTAATTTGGACATATGAAAATTGGGCAAAAGTATTTTTTCAGTGATGAAAGGAGGTTTAATTTATTTGGAAATGATGGAAAAAACAATGTAAAGAGACGTATTGGTGAAAGATTAAGTGCAAAGTGTACTAAGAAAACTGTCAAGTTTGGGGGGAAAGCGTCATGGTATTTGGAATGTTTTTCTAGCCAAAGTACAACGCCTCTTGTCCGGTTACAAACTCGTGTAAACGCGCAGATCTATAAAAACATTGTTCAAGATCATGTTGTGCCAATCATAAAGAATTCAAATTTCGATAGGGCTACCTTTATGCAAGATAATGCCCCATGTCACAAGGCAAAGGTGGTAATGAGTTACCTTAGCGAGCAAGATTTGGAAATTATGGATTGGCCACCGCAAAGTCCTGACTTAAATCCAATAGAAAATCTTTGGAAGACCTTAGGAGTGAAAGTTATGGAAAGAAATCCCACTAACACGGAGGATTTGTGGGTGAAGCTTCAAGAAGAATGGTCTAAAATTAGTATCGAGGATTGTCAAGAACTGATTCGTTCTTGTAGTCGAAGATGTGCAGCTGTCATTGAGAGCAAGGGCTCATTTACTAAATATTGATTGTACATGTATTTTTATTGTTTTTTGCCGTTTACATTGTTTTTCAAATTTTGTCCCTTACTTTTGGACGTTCCAAATTTGAAAATAAATAAATAATTGTTATAATTCTTTTCTTTTGCAAATGATTCAAATTTTAGTATGTTATTATGGATGATAACGACTACCAGTTGTCAAAATTTCAGCTTTTCACAGTTGTTATTTCTAACAAATATTAGGTTTTAAAATTTTGTCCCTTAGTTTTGGACGCTACTATATATATATATATATATATATATATATATATATATATATATATATATTTCGTTTCATTTCATTTTCATATCTGATGATCCGGCGTCTTTTAAAAGGACCCTGGTGAAATAAATTATTATAATAGTACCTTAGATTGAGCTCTCAGGATTTCATCCTTCTTGGGATTACCCATACGGATTACCAAGTTCTCCATAACTATATATATATATATATATATATATATATAATTACATGCATAAATTAGATTCAAGCTGATAAAGATGTTGCCGTAACTGTTTTTTACAATATTAAAAGAGTACTATTGGTCGGGTAAACAAACTGTTATAGTTTAATTTTTCTTTTTAATGAATGTGTTAATAAATACAGTATTTAACTTATATTAAATCCCTAAATTATTTGTAAAAAATTTAAATATTTAAATTACTAGCAAGCATCAAATTAATTTCTTCGGGGATTTTTTAGACATCTAAATTACTATAAAACATTAAAATCTATTTTTTCCATAAATTGCTAAAACTTACCACCCATCTCCTAAATATGTAAAACCCATTTACAGCCTCTTTCTCTTTACTTCCCTCTTCTTTATTTTTACTTTTTCTTTTCTCTCTTCTAACCTCCCATTTCAATATATCACTTCCGTTAAGTTAACCGTTTAAATAGGTCAAGGTCTGGTCACTCCTCCTCCCCCAATACTAAGTATGATTGAGGGAAATATTAAATTAAACCCTCCCTAAACTCTACCATGGCTCTCTAACTACTCCTTATTACACTCTCTGTTAAATTACGAAAACATACACTACCCATTAATTTTCATTTCATTTTTCGTTTCATTTTTGGAATTGTTATCTGATGATCCAGGTCCTTTAAAATGGCTCTGGTGAAATAAATTATTATAATGGAACCTTAAAATGGTCTGTTTTTCTTTAATATATATATATATATATATATATATATATATATATATATATATATATATATATATAGGTGTATACGTGTTTGTGTGTGTGTATGTATATATATGTTGGTGACACCAAATGTATACCTTTTTTCGGCACCCCCTTCTTTAAAATGGTCGCCAAAGAAACTAATTAATAATGAAACTGTTTTGTGTTGTGTGTATGTATGCTGGATGTATGCGTAAGTCTGTGTGTCTGGGTCTCTCAGTGTGAGTGTGTGTGGGCTCGGATATGTGTGTGACATTGCAAAACATTTTGGGA
This sequence comes from Acanthosepion pharaonis, assembly GCA_903632075.3. NCBI lineage: Eukaryota > Metazoa > Mollusca > Cephalopoda > Sepiida > Sepiidae > Acanthosepion > Acanthosepion pharaonis. Next base: position 92,110 of record CAHIKZ030004150.1, on the reverse strand, counting down.
AAATTACTTCATATTTACTTTTTATATTACGCATGTATATATCTATCTATTTTATTAAACCTGCTTTCTATCTATCTATCTATCTATCTTATTAAATCTGCTTTCTATCTATCTATCTATCTATCTTATTAAATCTGCTTTCTATCTATCTATCTATCTATCTTATTAAATCTGCTTTCTATCTATCTATCTATCTATCTATCGAATTAATTAAAACTCGTTTCTATCTATCTATGTAGATCAACTTGAGGCGGTGTAATGGTTAGCACTCTTGTCTCGGTAGAGCAATTACGACTTTGTAGTGTGTTCGATCCTCACAGGGTGTCCCCTGCATTCGGCCAAGTGCCATATCTAAGTTACGTTTGGATAATCCCTATACTGTGTCTGTCAGTGTATTTATCTATCGTATAAAAACTGCTTTCTATCTATCTTCTTAAAACTGCTTTCTTTCTTATCTATCTATCTATCTATCTTTGTCTATGTCTCTATCAGTCCTTCTATCAATCTGTCTGTCTGTCTGTTTGTCTCTCTCTCTCTGTATAACTAACTATCTAACTATATGTATATGAATAAATATAGTTTTAAGGTGTGCTATATTTATGGGATAAAGTGTTCAATATCAGAGATAGAGCGTATGTAAATATAAATATAAAAGTGAACATTGAAGTCAACTCAGAGGCGACAGGCTGTTTCATGCTAGATATAATCCGATTGCGTCTAGCATGAAACAGCCTGTCGCCTCTGTGTTGTCTTCAATGTTCACATTGATATATATATATATATATATATATATAATTAAACTAAACTAATTCCGTCTCTGTCAATGTATCTAAATAAAACACCTATCTACCTCTCTATATATTTATCTATTTGTCTATCAGTCCATCTCTCAACCTCCCTCTCTCTATATATATATATCTGTCCATCTATCAAAGTGTCTGTCTGTCTATGTGTTTAGCTGTGTGTTTTCCGTCTATCTTTATATATATGTCTGTTTTTCTGTCTGTCTGTCTATCTATCTAATTAAACTGTCATTTGTTTGTCTATCATTTGTGTGTTTGTCTGTATGTGTATCTATCTATCTATCTTGCTGTTCATGATCATAATCATATAACTTCACTGATATATATATATATATATATATATATATATATATATATATATAATTGTTATTCATAAAAAAAATAAATAAATATTTATAACATAAATAAAATCACTACAAAAATAGCCATTTTGTTTCAACACCCTCGATGTCTTATCAAGTGATGATGTTGAAGATAAAATAAATGGTTTAAAAAGTTTCAAATTAATTAACGATCCTTCGCTAAGGGAAAACATTGTTACAAAAGCTAGAATAACCAATCAAAAACCAAGTATAGAACGATTCAAAAGCTTGACAACAAAATCGTGTTATAATAGCTATTCAGATCTTTAAAATATGTATGGGTAATATTAAAAAGAATTTATTCTAACCAATAATTATTAAATTATATGATAACATTTGATATTAAAATTAAAAACTACCAATTTTAACATCCAAATTTAATCACTATTAAGTTTAAAAACTATAAAATTATTGAGAAAAGAAAAAATACATATGTTATTCAATTTATTTCTTCGTTGAAATTACGTACGACCAGACGCTACAATATCCGGTCACTTGACAATACATGTATATATATTTTAATCCCAAATGTGTGAATGGGGTCTTAAACTCACTCGCAAAACAACAAAAACACAATCAGATTATAATACATAAGCACCCAGACATATTTAGATATATATACACACAAAAAAGCGACGAGACAGCAACATCTCCACAGCCCTTTATGAAAAAAGGAAACTGGGAAACCAACATCTACACACACACACATAATTAAAACTCTCCATACACATAGACACATATATATAAGATTTTCTTTCTATTGATATGTACGAAATCTTTTCATTAAATTGTTGTTTTGGGCTATTTTGTAGAATTTAAATAATATCTATCAATCTGTCTGTCCGTCTCTCTGTCTGTTTGACTATATGTATATGAATAAATGCAGTTTTAAGGTGTGCTTTATTTATGGGATAAAAGTGCTCAATTATATATAAACTTACAATATTTCTTAAAATTGAATCCACACACACACATATATACATATGAAAACTTCTCTTCTACATTCAAGTTGGATTTGATATATATATATATATATATATATATATATATAGATAGATAGATAGATAGATAGATAAATTCCTTTCTACATTCAAGTTGGATTCAAATTTTAGTCACATTGAAAGATTATAATTTCTGAAAAAACATGTCTGTGTTTGTGTCTTTTACAAATGTCTAAATCTAAGGCGCATCATGAGGTAAGAGGACTTAGAAAATATGATACTCACAAGACGGATGGAATGCAAGAGGGAGAGAGAGGAAAACACAGTATAGACTACCTTGCCATCTTGGATAAATGCATGGCAGAACGGATTTCAGTAGAGATCACGGAAAAGACAATTTTATTAAGACGAATATATGGCAGGAAATTGTGGAGAGCCACAATCTCCCACGCCCTGAAGCGACACGGCACATAGAAGAAGTAGTAAACCTAATTATCGCATATGCAACTATATTTGCAATACATTAAGTAAATTTGAAAGTTTTTTGGTTGAATATCAAATTATTAATTTATTTTATTATATATTTAATATATATATATATATATATATATATATTTAATATATATTTATATATTTGTGATATATATATATATATATATATATATATATATATATATATATATATATATATATATATATATATACCTAACTTATATTACCGGGGTCTGCAATGCCACTGGATGTGATTTCATCTGTTTTACTGTTGCAGTTTTTGTGTATATTATCTTCTAGGTGATTTATTCAGTACAATTGTACAGAATTGCGGCACAAGGCCAAAAAGGGGGAGGGGTAGAGGCTGGTCCAAACTAACTATCCTACATAAAATTCTAATTATGATACAATGAGAGGGGAGGGTGATGAACCCAATAATAACTAAAGCATATACGTCATCGGCTTATGCGGAAACCCCGGCTCGAGAACCTCCAGGCACAGCAATTCCACGTAGGGCCGGACTGCCGGTCTCGTCCTTCAGCCGGCGAAGGAGAGGTTCCAACGCCAAAGCATAAAGGAGAGGCGACAGCGGACAACCCTGACGAACCGACCTAGACAGCACGAACGCGTCCGACAACCTTCCGTTCACCTGTACCACAGCACTGGGGGAGCGATACAGGAGGCTAATCCAGCGGCAGAAGTTGGGTGCAAATCTAGCGGCCTGCAGCAAGGTAGCTATGGTCGACCCTATCAAATGCCTTGGACTGATCCAAATTGATCAGCGCGGCTTCTTCGTCGTCTTTTACACTCTCTATGATCGTGCGGATCAGATGCAGGTTGCTCTGAATTGTTCAGCCCCTCACAGAACAAGTCTGCTCACGTTCCAACAGAGACTCGCCAACTGACTGCAAACGCTCCTGCAGGATCTTGGCCATAATCTTTAACTCTGTGTTTAGCAGAGTTATGGGCCTGTAATCATCTAGCTTCCCCCCCACCACCTTTGCCCTTTTTCAACAGAGTGATCACGCCCCTGGGATCCGATTGGGGATGGACCCCGACCGAAAGCAGTTGAACACTGCTGTCAAAATCGGAACAAAGATGTGCGACAGCCTCAAGTACAATTCATAGGGCAAACCATCCAGACCGGGTGACTTGCCTCTGCCGACCTTCTTCAATACCGCGTAGACTTCGCCCTCCGTGATCTCTCCCTCGCAGCTAGCCGCTTCAGTCGGCGAAAGCCGAGGAAAGTCAACCCAATAGCTACGAAACTCCTCCTCACAGAGACCAGGCTCCTTGGTAAACCGGTTCTCGAAATGGCGCCGAAACGCCTCGCACATGTCATCAGTGGCCCGAAGAGTATGCCGCTCCGGGGACTCGACTTCACGAATGTAACGATCACCACCTCGACGGACCTCTTCCCTGCGCAGATCTGCGCCCAAGTTCACGGCTTCAGAAGACATCTTACTTAACTTATGTCTAATTACCTGGCCCATGTACCGCTCGCTATTCAAACGATCCAGGGCCGCCCTAGCTAAGGCTATCTCTAGGGGATCCCCCCAGCCACCGCCCGGGTGTAACTAGCTTTAAGTGTCTTCACCTTATCAGCTCTATCTAGAGCGAGCCGTTTGCTGAAATCAGTGGTGAAAGACCTAATCCTAGACTTAAGGCGCTCCCACCACTTATTCCCGATAACCGCCCCCACTAGCTCCCGCTGCACTAATCTAGTTAGCTGTTCCTGGAAGTCCCGCATGTCCAGTAAAGACAGATTGAACTTCCAGTACCCAGCTATTCTAGGCCTATGATCTAACGCCACCCGGGCACAAACGAGTTTGTGGTCCGCGTAGCCTACCCAGCGGAACGTAGGGCAATCTAGTAGATCTATGTCGTCTCTTCTAACTAACATTCTGTCAAGGTAGCTCACCACCTTGTCAGAAGTCCAACCAAAAACCACGTCCACATTCTCCCCAGGATGATCGACCCGGTATCTATCGACGAGACCATAATCGTCGATCAGATCAACCAGGCTACGATCGTCCCTTCTCCCACTAGCACCCCACCCCCTGTCTAACTTGGGGTCCAGGATGGCATTCCAGTCCCCCATTAAAACTAGGCGCGTTGAATCAACTAGGAACGGCCCCAACTGCCGAAAAAACGAGACCCGCTCCTCCTGGTCATTGGGCGCATAAATCGCAACAACTCGGAACGAACCACTTTTCACGGCAATATCGGCCACGATCAACCGGCCCTCGGCATCGGTATGCACAAGGTCCACCTTCGCATCAAGAGTCCGTCTGACAAGCAAAGAAACTCCTCTGGCAAACCGGTCCCCATATGCTGAATAGACAACAAAGTCATCCTCCAGCACACACGCATCGGCAATGCAAACAACGTGGGTCTCTTCGATCGCGGCAACATCCACATCCAGGGACAGAAGGTCCCGGAGCAGGCGGGCAGCCTTACCCCGATCCCTTAAGCCCCTCACATTCAACGTAGCTATCTTGGTTTCCATCTTCTAGGCCTGCAAAGAAAAAGAATAAGCGCAAAAACCTAAACACATACGGGACGGAAATCTGCGGGTGAAAGGACCCCGACGGATTGTCCCAGGCTCCCTACGCCTAACTCCGACGTCATCCGTCCCTCTGAGACAATTCCGCCGACGTCCGTGGGGTAGATTATTTTTAGGGCCCTATATAGTGATGGATGGAGACGTACGGGGACCTTCCCTGCACAAAAATTGTGCATTTTTTTTCAGGTCTTGGGACACGAACTCTATCATTCTTATCTCTGGGAAGGCCTCTCTGGCCTCAAAGAGATGGGTCCATACTTTCATGTGTTTTCCGGTGTCCCGGATAAGACCAATAACCCCCGGGGCACGAGGAAAATTTCTTGGGTCCTCTACCGATTTGCCATCGACGGAGGACAGCTTAAGTAGAGGTCCTAATAGAGATCTTTTGCGGGCGGAAAGGTTTTTATCGATCTCCCCCTTGTCCATCCTGCAAATTTCTTCGACTTTCCCGAAAATTCTCTTTTTCTTTTTCCCCCTATCTGGGGGTGGTGGGGTGGGAGTGGATGAAGGGGTCGGAGTAGAGAGGGATGGTTGGGGGGTTGAAGGATCTAAAGCAGTAGGAGTAGGTGTGTGCGGAGGTGTGGGGTGGTAGGAGGGAGAAAAATCGAGACAGGGAAGGAGGAGGCTCCTATCTGTTGGAGTGTTTCCTTTCTTTTTAGCTGGTGAAGTGGGGGTGATATACTTCTAGTTATTTCTCTGCCCCTCTCCCCACTAATTTGTCCAATAAGTCTGTGAATCTCTTTCACATCTTCCTCTTCTTCTTCCTCATCTTCCTCCCGGTTTCTTTTCAAGGAGGCGGACCGTTTGGGAGGCACTTCCTCCACCTCCATGGCGTTGTCTTGTTTTTCCGGACTCTTTGGTCTCTGTTGATCTTGTTTTTTGCTGCTGTTTTTCTGTTGTTGTTGCTTATCCTTGGGTTGTTGCTGCTGGTTGTTGAGCTGGTTGTTGGGCTGGTTTCTGCTTGGGTGGCTGTAGCTGTTTTTTGTTTCTCCTCCTTCTGCGAGGGAGATCGGAACGATTTTTTTTTGCATCCCTTTGCCACCACTTCCTTCCACCCGTCAACCTGAGCTTTGCTGGGTTCAGTTGCTTTTGGGGATGTTGTGGCTACTACTGCTGTTGGTTGCGGCGTCGCTTTTTTGCCAGGACACGCCTTGGCCATGTGTCCCAGTATTCCACATGCCCAACAGTAAGGTTTACGTCCCTCCACCACCACCAACATCCGCCGCTTTCTGCAAATAATTGTGTTGGGTATGTCCTTGAAATTTTCCTGATCTAACGTAATTTCTAAGGAAACATCTCCCGTCGCAATGCCTGTCTTGCTCATAATTGCTGATACTTTCTCGATTTTCCCGTACTGGGCGAAAAAGGCTCCCAGCCGGTCTTCCGTGATGTCTATGGGCACCCCATGCACTGTCACGTTCGTTCTACGGGTGCCCATATACTCCGTTTGTAGCCTGAGGTTTTTTGCCGTTAAAACATTCCCGGCTAGCTTCTTTGCGTCTTCTTCTGTTGCCATCAACAGATCCTACAGCGCCCTTGTCCTCCTTGCCATAATTTTAGGCACTATGTTGAGGCTTTTAAGAGCCTCTTCCATAGTTTCCCTGCTGACACCAGTTAAACTCCGTTTTTTTAATATCGGACGTCAGCAGGGAAATAGTCTTGACATTCACCGCATCAAACACTTCGTTGATGGTTAGGAGTTCGTTTCCATTGGTGAATTCCTTATATTTGTGCTTTAGCTCATCGTAATATACTGCATCCTTTTTGGGCCGGCTTTCTACCCAGGCCGATTTTTTGGGAGATACATTTTCCTTTGACACCGGCTATTGAGCGTCCGGAGTTTGAGTTGACTCCGCCATAATAGTAACTACGACGGAGGACCCGTTAGTTATGCTGTTTTCCTTTTACACTTTTGTTTTTTTCAAAAAACAGAAATCAAACAAAAATATTTAACAGATAATATTCAAACAGAAATCAAACAAAGAAGAACCAGACCGAAATCCGGGGTAAACAAAACAAACAAACAAATACAAACAAACAAAATCAAATGAATCAAACGAAAGAAGGGGAGGGTATTAGCACAAAAAAAAAAAAAGAAAAAACTTAAAATACACAAACGCAAAATCAGGCTGAAAATGAAAATAAGGGTTCAAAATAAATAAAGGTAACTAACTTATAAACTGACTTCGTTCAGCAACAGTTCACTGGACTACACGCACTCGAAAGTACAATGATACACACGAGTGTATATTATCTACTAGTGTGCCAGTCTAAATGACTTGACTCATTTTATAGTCCACCAATGGAACGTTAACCAACCAGAAGACGTAGAATATTCAATTCGTCGTGTATAAAGTCGGCCATTTAGTTTACTCTACCCGAATGTCCATTTCCAGCTTGTCAGGCGAAGAGAAACAGAAGGAAGAACTACGATCTGCAATTTTACCGGGATATCCACTGCTAACCTGAACTACGCTTTTCGAATGTCTTCGAAATATTCACTGCTAACCTCTGGATTCTACACTCGAAGACGACCGTCATCACGAACAACATTGGTTATGAGCCCAGGCCACGACTATATTTTGACGGGAATGAATCGAGATATTGTGGGAATAAAATAAAATACAAAATTAAATAAAAGTACAAAAAAATAAAATAAACATTAAAATCTCCCAAGAGTCCTCTGACAGGAAAGACAAATTACGCATGTGCAAAAATAAAGAAAAAAAAGAGCAGACACTTAAAAAAGAACAGACGCTTAAAAGAGGAGACGCTAGATCTTTCTCTGTTGGACCTTTGACTGGTGAATACGTACCAACTGTTCTGGTAGGAAATTCCCCAACAAGAGGTCGTTGGAATCCAAAAGAAAGAAATAAAATCAGTCCTAAACAGTCCCTCCATTGTCTCCGTATCCTTCCGTCTTTTCTCTGTCTATTTATTTCAGCAACGGAGGAAATTCAACAAGTTTTTAGGTGAAATAATCAATCCAGCACTAATAGCCGTAACATCTATAATATAAATCTACCTCAGAATACAAAAACTCCATGACATCATCCTTTGCGAAGAGGACCAGAAGGGGGGGATGATGATTTTATGGAAAAAAAATGCAACCGTGTTCGCTGAATTAATACAATTCCTGGATGACCGGAGTTTGTCTTTAATAATGAGAGTGGCCAGGGACAATGGCGGCGAGCCCTACAAATTTTGCGTGAACACTACTTGTCAAAAGGTAAGCCTAAAATTATTGCTTTATATACTGAACTAACTGCGTTAAAGAGACGAGAAAATGAATCTGTCACAGATTATATTATACGAGCTGAGAATGTCACAAATGCCTTAAAAATTGCAGGTGAGACTATCTCAGATGGGCTGCTAATAGCCATGGTCTTAAAGGATTTGCCACCGACATTCAAACCATTCACGACAGTTATAACTCAAAAAGATAAACAATTAACTTTCACTGAGTTTAAAATTGTGTTACGTAGTTATGAAGAAACTGAAAAAATGTGTACCCCCCAAAATCAAGGCAATAACGTAATGCAACTGAGAACGTCATTTAAAAAATTCAGAAAACCAGTCCCTCAAACCGATCAGACTAGGAATTATGATATTAAGAACAAGGGGCTTCAAAACAATTCTTACAAGAACTATAACATAAATAACAACACTAAAAGAAATATCGTTTGTTTTCGTTGTGGTAATGTCGGCCATGTCCGTGCAAAATGTCAATTTTATACACGGAATGATTTTTGTAAAAATGTAAAAACTTCTTCGAATGGACGAACATATGCCTTTTCGTTTGGATTGGATACTGTAGCCAACAGTTATAATTCTTGCCTAATCGATACGGGTGCGACAAATCATGTAATTATAGATGAAAAAAAATTTATTAATTTTGACCCCAATTTTGAGACCGACTCGCATTTTATCGAGTTAGCTGACGGCACCAGAGCTAATAATTTAGTTTTAGAAAGAGGCGATGCCTGTATTTATCTACGAAATACTAAAGGAAATATTTGTAAATGTTTATTAAAAAAGGCTTTATATATTCCTAAATTTAAACAAAATATTTTTTCAGTTCAGTCTGCAATTAAAACTGGCGTTAAAGTCAATTTTCACCGAGACAATTCAAAGTTAATATATCCAGACGGAACTGAATTTAATATACAGCAAAATGGACGTTTGTATTATTTGAAATGTATTAAGTCTGCTAAGACAGCCACGCACCACTTAAGGACTTGACATAAAAATATTAGGCCACTGTAATATTTCGGATGTTAAAAGATTACAAGAACACGTCATTGGAATGAAAATTACATTTCCAAAGTGCTTACAATATTGTGATACGTGTATTAAAGAGAAAATGAAGAAATATAGAAATCGGGGTCGGATCCCAAAAGCAACAGATATCTTGTTCAGAGTTTATTGCGACTTAGCGGGTTCAATTCCACCAATGGGTATCGACACCTATTCATATGTATTAAACTTTGTTGACGAATATTCAGGACTTATTATGATACATTTTCTGAAAAATAAATCTGATACCCTGCAAGCTACAAAAATCTATTTAACCGATATATCCCCGTATGGAAAAGTAAAAATAATTTGGACAGATAATGGTGGAGAATTTACTTCTGATGCTTACGAAAACCTCCTAATAAAGGAAGGCATTAAACATGAGAAAACTTGTTCTTACTCTCCACACTAAAACGGAGTTGCTGAACGTAGTTGGAGGACACTTTTTTTGAAATGGCTAGACGTCTGCTAATAGAATCTAATTTACCCAAAAATCTGTGGGTTTATGCATTAAATACAGCAGTATATATAAGAAACCGTTGCTATAATAGTAACATTAAAAAGACACCTTACGAACTTCAAGCCCAATGTGAGTGATATGCATATTTTTGGTACAATTTGCTATACATATGTCGACCACAGGGCGAAACTAGATCCAAAAAGTGAAAGGGGCATATTTTTGGGTATGATAAGACAAGTCCAGCTTATATGATTTATTTTCCACAAACTAAAACGATAAGGAAGATTAAATGCGTCAGATTTACAGATTCCTTTGAGCAAGGGGAGGAACCCGAAGAAAAGAATATTAACTGCGAGGAACTAGTCCAACCCGAACTAGTATGGCTTAATTATGGGCCTATAAGTAGAAAACCCGTTCAAAATCCACAATAAGAGGAAACATTATACCAGATGATGTAGACGAGGAAAAATCGGACTCAAAACTTGAGTTAAAAGAAAATATAACTGATGAGGGGGGAAAAATTCCGCGTTACCCGACAAGAGACAGAAGAAAGCCAGACTATTTTGGAATGGATCAATGTAATACCTGCGACATTGATTGTTGTTATTCGGTACAATGTATCCCAAAGAACTATCAAGAAGCCATACATTCTGACAATTCCAGACGGTGGATAGCTGCCATGCAAAAAGAAATTAAATCTTTAGTATCAAACGACACGTTTGAATTAAAAAAAGGCCCCGGATGATAAAAATATTATCGGCAGCCGTTGGGTTTATACTGTAAAGCGAACTGAGGATGGATCGCCAGTCTACAAGGCTCGTTTTGTAGCTAAAGGATTTTCGCAGATATACGGGGAAGATTATGTAGAAACATTCAGTCAACAACAAACATGACAACAATTAGAATTTTTGATGCAAATGGCCGCACATTATGGTATGGATATACACCATATGGATGTTAAAGCAGCATTTTAAATGCTCCGATCGACTATGAAATATACATAGAACCGCCAGAAGGTTTTGAAAAAGGTGATAATTATGTATGGAAACTTAAAAAGACACTATATGGACTCAAACAGAGCGGAAGAACATGGAATAAATTAATCCATTCTTATTTAATTGAATAGCAATTTCAATCCTCCCAAGTTGACCCATGTCTGTACACGAGAACATTTAATAACGAAATATTAGTAATTCTGGTTATTTGGGTCGACGATATGTTAATTGCATCAAAAATTGCATTAAAAATCAATAATTCCCTAGAAATAAGGTTTAAAATGACCAATTTGGGCCGACTATTATGGTTTCTTGGTATACAGTTCGAATTTAAAGGCAACACTATTTCAATGAATCAATCGAGATACATCGAAAGGCTCTTATCTAAATTCAGCATGCAAAATTGTAAAACAAGAACTACTCCATGTGAATTGGATTTAAACATAATTATGAATAATGAAGATGGTATAGCGCGTGTGAGAAAGAATACAGAACATTGGTTGAAAGTCTTATTTACATGATGACATCAACCAGGCCAGATATCTGCTATACGGTTACTAAGTTGTCTGAAAACTTAAATAAACTGGGGACTGTGCATTTAACAAGAGCTAAGCAAGTATTACGTTATCTGAAGGGGACTAATCTACAAATCTCGCTCTCTCTCTCTCTCTCTATATATATATATATATATATATATATATATATATGTGTGTGTGTGTGTGTGTTAAGACATTTTTTATGCTTCTTTGGACTTTTTTGTGGGAAAAAATATTTAAGTAAATGCTATGTTTATAATAAAGAGCATTAATGATATTTACCGGCCTGAAGGTCCGGGGAATCTTCATAGAATATATGCGTCCTCCGGCAGGAATCGAACCTCTATCTTATACGAGAGAGACATATAGCCTAACGCGCTTTGCCAATTTAGCAACAAACACTCCACTGTTGTTTTGTCGGACTTTGTCCAATTCATTATATATATATATATATATATATATAAGCAATATTATATAGATAATATTAGTGGTAAATATACACATACATATGCAATATATATATATATATATATATATATATATATATATAATATTAATGGTAAATATACATACATATATAAAATATATAGATATATATACATAGGTGCATACACATATATGTAGATTTTTTTATGAAAAATTTTCGGGAGGATAGAATCCAGGTAGAACTCAATGTCAGGACAGATGTAAGGATATAATAAAAAGGCTTAAACACTACTTTTTATTATATATATATATATATATATATATATATATATATATATATATATATTTTTACGTGACCACATAATTTAGTAAACATTACTAAGTATGTCTGATAGATAGATAGATAGATAGATATATATATATGAAAAGGAGTGAGATAGATAGATATGGGCAGAGATATACATACATAGATAGGTAGAATGGGCAGATAGATAGATAAATAGATAGGTAGAATGGGCAGACAAACATGGGCAGAGGCTGGGATAGAGAGATAAATACTTAACAGAGAAGAAGAGGTAGATAGATAGATTCATACATAATGTAAAAATGTAAATATTCTGAAGCAAATTTTTACAAAACTTTTTGCTATGTCACACACACACACACACATATAGACAATGACCACATCCATACACATATATATATATATATATATATATACAATGACCACATATAAATATTTTTATAGATTAACATTTATTAGATTTTCAAAGCCATGACGATTGACAGAAGTTATTTTTTTTTTTTTACGTAAATATATCCTGTTTATAATATCATTAAAATCTAAAATCGATCCCTGATTTTTCTAAAAAAAGTTTATTTTTTTATAAAATAAACGTCATTTAAAGAAGAAAAAACATAAACACAAGTTTTGTATGAAAAAAAAAGTAACATAAATTAAATTCGTTTATTCTTCATTTTAGATTTAAAAAAAAAAATAATTATTCCCCGCCTCCCAAAAAAGCGGAAAATATGCTTAAGAATTTAAGTTGAATAATTCTTTCAAAGTCAGGGATCATTTTATATACGATCTTGATATTATGAACAAGACCCTCACTTTATAAATCGGAAAATAATGAATCATTACTCGATTCTGAAAAATGTCGTCGTCGTTTGAAGAAAATCCAGTGAATTTTAATTTTTAATAGACAAAAAATAATTCTCTCCCCGCAAAATGTTCATCATTTTAATAAAAATGGACCAATATATTTAAGTAGTGCCAAGAAGTGAATAAAGTTTTAGGAAATATTACAAATTGTCTACAATCGAAATAAAGAAGGTGGAAGAAAGCAAAAGAAAAAACAAATTCGATGATTTGAAAGAAAAGAAATAAGCAGACGACATAAATAAACAGAAATAAAAATTTTTTAAAGGTACCTTCGCCGGAAAACGAGGTAAATATACACAGCATGATAAAAATGGCCTTAAACTTGATGAAAATAATTTTTATTTGTCTAACTGTTTATGTTATAATAAAGAGGAAAGGTCAAAGTATTTTTTTGATTATTTTTATCATTTTGAACCCTCAAAATTGTTTAAAAATCATGTTTTTTTTTTGGGGGGTTCGGAAAAATCAAGTCAAATCTTTTTTTTTTAAATTCTGCCAAAAACAGTTACACATTTTTAAAAATTTATTTTCCCAAAATTTAATATTTAAATGTTTATTTAATATATTTTGAAAGAAAACATAACTTAAAGGATGCGCTGAAAAGTGTACTTTAAAAAAAAAGATAGATAGAAGGGTCTTAACAGCAGTGACACATGACGAGGTGTCGCGAGATGGTGTCATCATATGAAATATTGACAGCTTACGCGACCTTAATTCATCGTATGGATGTACAAAAAGGGATATAATTTAGGTTTTTTTTAACCAATTACGTAACCAATTATAAAGCAAAAATTTCAGCGTTCTAGTTTTTAACTGTTTTTTAGCTGTCCCATCGTTACGTGTACGATGCTTTATGGAAATTTTAAACTGTTGCCAGTGAGAAAAGATTTCATAAGAAAGATAAGATGCATAAAATTAATTAAATTAAATTAATAATTAATTTAATTAAATTAATAATTAATTTAATTAAATTAATAATTAATTTAATTAAATTAATAATTAATTTAATTAATAATTTTGTATGGGCACCTTCATGATTTTTTTTTATTTAGATTATATACTAACTATTATAACTGAGATAATATAAAAATAACAAGAAAAAATCTAATTAATTTGTATGCAGCTTTCTCATGAATTTTTTTTTAATTGTATGTACACACCACACACACACATGAAACACACACATAGACAATAAGTGTAAAATATAAATATATACATTTATTATATTTTATAGTATTATTTGTATTTCCTTCATTTTATTAATTTTGATATTTTTTATGGAAAAATATAACTTTAGATAATATAAAAATAAAATCGAACATAAATTTCATAAGACAGGTTTATTTTTTAATAAACTTTTTTAAAGTCCCATAATCATTTGAAAAAATAAATTCGTTTATTTTTTTTTTTAAAAAAAAATTATTCCCCCCCTTCTTTAAAGTTAAATAATATGACTATTGAAAGTCGAATATTTTTTTTTCTCATAATTACATAAACATATACACTTTATTTTGATTTATTCATAAGACCCTCAGAGAATCGGAAAAATAATGAAATTACAATTCTGAAAAAATATCGACGTCGTTTGAAGAAAATCCAGTGAATTTTAATTTTTAATAGACAAAAATAATTCTCTCAAAATGGCCATTTTTTTTGGACCAATATTTTACCCATAGCTGGGACCCTCACAGGTTTAGCTAATATTACAATTGTCTACAATCGGCCATAAAGAAGGTGGACCTGAGAAAAAAAAACAAATTCGATGATTTGGTTCCAAAAGAAATAAGCAGAAACTCCAACCTAATGAAATCAAAGTCCTTTTAAAGCTGCCAGATGTAACAAAATGGGGTTTAAACTTGATTAATTTTATTTGAAGTTTATGAAATAAAGGTTGGTGCATTTTTTGATTATTTTTTTTATCATTTTGAGCACCTCCAAAATTTTTAAAAATCATTTGTTTTTTTGATTTCGGAAAAATCTCATCTTTTTTTTCTTTATAGAAAACATTTTAAAAATTTATTTTCCCAAAATTTAATATTTAAATCCTTATTTAATATATTTTCAAAGAAAACATAACTTAACTTATCCAAAAGTGTGTTTTAAAAAAAAGTTTCTTAACCAACTGATATCGACCGCGAGATGATTTTTATTGAAATATCATCCATTCATCGTATGGATGTACAAAAGGGATATAATTTAGTTTTTTTTTTACCAGATGGTTCTAGTTTTTAATTGTTTTTTAGCTGTCCCATCGTTACGTGTACCTTTATGGAAATTTTTTGATGCTGTTTCTGCATTTTCTTCAATTAATTTTTAATTAAATGATCTCTTTAATTAAATTAATGTTTTTAATTATTAATTTTGTACATCTGATCTTTTGTGATTATATACTAACTAATGCAACTGAGATAATATCAAGAATTAATCTAATTAATTTGTAGCATTTCTAATGTTTTTTTTTAATGTAGTACCATCCTTATGAAAGGCTAAGTGTAAAATATAAATATGTACATTTATTATATTTTATGGTATTTTTGTATTTCCCTTCTATTTTATTAATTTTGATATTTTATATGGAAAAATATAACTGAGATAATATAAAAATAAGAACATAAATTTCATAAGACCGGTGCATAATACTTTTACAATCATTTGAAATTTCACAATTTTTTTTTTCGCTTTTTTCAAATTTCTTTAATAGTAAATAATTCACTATTGAAAAGTCATTTTCTTTTACAAAACATTCATTTTATTTTTTATAGGGCAACCAATGCAATTCGTCAGACTTTTTTGTCAACTTTGTTTTTTGCATTTTGCCCAAAGAAGTCCAGGTCAGCCAGACCTAACATCAATTTTGTTTCTTTCGATTTCTCCATTTTTTTTCAATTCAGCAATTATATTTCCTCTCCCAACTGTCTGCATTATTTTTGATTGGATTTACCGTAGATGTTCAATCTGTTTTCTCTTAAAAAATTCTTTTTTATTTATTTGTGATTTTAGAAGTCCGGAAACATCTTCGCCAAGATTCCCATTTTATTTTCGGTTTTAAAAATCGACTTTTTATGATTTTGAACTTTCCACCTTTTTTTTTTTTTTCAATTTCTCAAAAACTTTTTTTTTTTTTTTTGTAACAGACTTCATTTTTCCTGACAAACGTTTTAAGTTTTTTGGAAAAATGGAAAGAATCGACACCACACCTAATTGAAAAATCACGAAGAATTCGCAACCGGTTCCCCGAGAATTTGGTATCTGAAGAAATCCTTTGAACAGTTATCAATCATGAAGAAAATTGCTTAAAGTCTGGCACCAATTCAATATGTTTGGAAAGACCAGAATGAATCTGCAGAGTTGTGCAATTGAGAATGACGAGCGAAGAAGAAAGAAATGGTATTTTCCAAAGCAATGAAAATCTCACCAGAACATTTGTTTGTTTGCCGCCAGCATCGACGATGAGGATGTTCTTTCTTCACATTCACTGCTGGAAACTTTCAGGGCGGCTCCATTGGAAGAACATTTTGCAACCTTTAGAATCATTGACCCAACTTCAAGTGGGTGCCGTCGACTTTTCTCCAGTAAAAAACAATAGAGTCAACTTGGTTCCGCCTGACTGGGGTTGATTCCCGATTGCCGTCAAACGAACATTTTATTTTTTGATGGAAACTATTCGATTTCCGACAGCTGTCAGATTCAAACCAGATGACCCTTGATGGATATACCTTTCCCTTCAACATTTGTTGTCTTAATGGCAATTTCGTTGATATGGGGTCAGGGTATTATGGAGAACTTTGGTTTTGGCGTGAAAGGAAGACGTTCTATCGATTTTTAGATGAAAGGAATGAAAAAAAAAACGAACATCAAAACAAATTTTCGTTTGTGATTTTGATCCCATCTTTGTTATTCTAAAGGGAAATCAAACAAAAGAATCCAACTTTCAAATCTCTGATTTTAAAATTTCCCCCTATTTCCCACAGTTTTTGTTTGGGGGCAAAAAAAAATAATTTCTTCGTTTGGTCTGCAAATGGCCAAATTCTTCAAATCGTCGAAACTGAAAAAGAAATTTTCGATTTTATGCAAATGAATTTGGTTCTTTTTATTTTTTTTTGACCATAAAGGAATTTTTTTTTCTGTCTTACAGTTTCTGTACAAATTCTTAAAAAATCTGTCATCCGAAGATTTTTTGTTTCTGGAAAAAATAGACATTTTTTAAAACGACATTTTCCGAGATTTTCAAAATTAATTTTGGAATTTTTTTTTTTTAATTAAAATTTTTTTTTTTTATTTCATGGAAAATTTTGAAAAATTTTAATTTTCTTTTAACAATGTTTTTAATGGTTTTCCAATATGAGTTCTGTCTAAGTCAGAAAATCATTTTTTTCGTAATATTTTTTAAATATTTGAAAAAAATTTTAAAATTGATGCCAATGGATTTTACAAGTTTTTTTACTTGTCTCCATTTTCTCTGGACTTTTCTTCGGGTTCTGTTGAAAAAGATGTGGAATTCATTTTCAAATGGAATCGTTTCAAAAAAAAAAAAATAAAAAATTTTTTTTTTTCCCTGATGAGCCTTTCTTTTTCGTAAATTTTCCCCAAGATTCAAAAATTCTTTTTTTAAAAAAAAGGATATCTTTGGTCCCAACTTGGAAAACCATTTTTTGAGCATTTTCCGAAGATTCCCATGTCATCCCCCAAACCCCCCTTAATGTCATTTTTTTCCCTGACATTTTCAAAACCTACGAATGAAGAAAGAACTGGCTGTCTTGATTGTAAAACGACCATATTTTCTCATACCCATTGGCTGATCATTTATTGGATCGGATTTCAGAAAAAACAAAAACGAAAATTAATTGACAAGTAAAATAAAAAACACAATGGAGAAAAAATAATTTGAAAAATGGAATGAAAAAACATCGGAATTGTTTTGATTTCTTTATTATGGGATATTCCTCAATTTCAGACAAAAAACCTAAATTTTTTTTTTAGTGTGGGTTTCTTATTGACTCACAAAGGTCTGTTAAATTTTCATTGAAAGAAAAAATTCCATTTAAAGACAATTGAAAAAATTCATTTCAAAAACTAAACGTTATAATTAATAGTAGGTTTATTTAAATATAAAAAAATAAAAAAAAAGAACTTGGACATGCATAAAAAAAATTATTTGAAAAATTTAGGATTTTCAAGTTCAGGATGATGGGGAATGTTTTCTAGATTTTTTTTCTTAATCCCCCCAGAACTTGTAATTTAGAAAAATAAAATTTGAAATTGTGAGGACTAAAGTTGGTAAAAGTCTGGATCGATTTGAAGTGAGTTCGTGAATGTTGGTTTGTATTTTATCTTTTTGTACGTCTGGATTACCAATTGCAATGACTCAAGGGTTACGGAAGTTGGTGAAGGTTGCCATCTTGATGGCACTTGGATTCAGGACAATGCGTGAATACAATGCAAAAAATACGTAAATGAATGAAAAAATACAAAACTTAAAATGTTCAAAACATAACAATTAGGTTTATATAATGGCTGATGTACCACATGGGGAGGCTCCAACTGAAAAAAGCAGGAAAAACAGATTCCCTTTGATTTGGTAATATTTGTACCGGGTTTTGATTGGTCGAAACTGAACAATTTGCAAGAATAAATTTGGAATTGATTGACCAATGAATAAAAGTTCAGGATATTTATTCGTGAAAGTTGGATTTTCTTTAACAGATAGGGAGAATGCATTTCCGGAAGTGGTAAGGTTGGTTTGTTGTAGAAGATCCCACAGGTGCATTGCGATGAATGGAAAATACTTTGTTCAGTGTTCGGTTTAAGAATATAAATATACAACAATAGATGAATAAAATTATATGACAAAATTCCGATTGGTTTGGTTGCCCAGGCCAATTGATCTATCTATCTATATATATATATATTGAACAATAAAAAAAATATTAAAAAATTAAAATCTTCAGACACACTGTTTTGTAGATTAATATTCTTTCGTTTTTTTTATTATTATTTCATTTAGATTCCTCGACTAGTTTCGGCCAAAATGGCCATCATCAGGAGAAGAAATATTTCTGCTTGCTGGTAGCAGTAAACTACAGAAATTAATGTCTTGACGTAGAAAATAAACTTTTGTCTGTAGTTTTCATTTGTTTTTTTATTTTTTTTATGTTTTTAACATGAATCTTTTAACATTCCTTGTGTTGGTCAAACAGTCTCTTTTAAGTTGTTATTTGAGATAAGAGCTTCATGGATCTATGCTTCTCTGAATTCCCCTGGTCAGTTTGACAGTTTTATTGGTCCTGGAGAGGGGATGTGTCTCTGTTTAGTGTTTGTGCGTGTGTTATTTGGTTCTTAGTGAGTGAGTGAGTATGATATGTGTAAGCGCGTGTATTGCTGTGCGTGTGTGTTATCATTTGGCTCATTAGGGAGTGAGTGAGTATGACTTATGTAAGTGTGTATGTTCATGTGGGTGTCTGTATAAGTGTGAGGCCTTCACATGTATATATATATACGTGATGTCACCTCCTATATATATATATATATATATATATATATATGTGTATGTATGTATATATATATATATATATATATATATATAGATGATATCATGTAACTTAATTTCTACCGAATGGAGATATTCCCATTTTGTATTCCTACAGGTTTTGTTCAGGTTTATTTTTTGCAATGATTTTCATGTTACCTGGTAAATTGAAAAACCGAAATTCGTCAAACTAAAATTCGCGCTGCAATTAACTTCTTAAAAAGCTAAGGCAAATGTACATAATGAGTTCTTTTCTGGTCAGGAAGAGTTTATAAATAAATGAAGAGCCCATGAATAAATGAAAAGATATATCTATTTTAAGTATGAAGTTGTAGATTTTTCAAATAGACAATGTGTAGAGTAACTGGTCAGGGTTAAATGTATTTGGTAGAACTGAAATGAATTGACAAATTTTGCAATGAACAATAAAAGGCGAAAGAAAAGAACAGGGCAAAAATAATATTAGGCAAACAGTATTTTACAGACATATTTTAATTTTATAGATAGATAGATAGATAGATAGATAGATAGATATGGAAAGGAGATAGATAGATAGATAGATAAAAATTAAACGTGAAGTTTTTTCTCAAAATGTTTCCAAACCACACAAGCATGCAGGAATAGATGAATGCTTATATATATATATATATATATATATATTGTGTGTATTTAGGCAGAATCTTTTCATTCATACACGTTTCATTAAATAATATAGACAAGTGTTGTCTATTTATTTTCTGTAAATTTTTTTCGTAACATCTGATAAGTTTAATAACATTATCGTTGAACGACGAAAGAAATTCACAATAATGATCCATATTTTTTTTTAATACAATCTAAGCTTTCGACTTACTTAAGCCATTATCAAAGATGTTAATTAATTGTCCGTATATTGTTTAATATGTTGTAATTGACATTTCAACAAAACTTTCTCAGGACTACATAAAATCACCTTGCGGTGGTTCTGACAGCGCCAAAAATTGGAAAAACACCATTGTTTTTGCACGAAATCAATTTGAAAACACGATAAAACAAGATTCTGTCACCAGAATGAAAGGGGGACTCATATCGAGTTATACGTATTATAAAACCCAGGTTGTTTGTGAGTGTATGTCTGTGTTCGTTTATATATGGGATCGGATTTTCTACATTTTCAACCGATTTCAACAAAACTTCACTTTTTTTTTGGCAGGTAGTGTTTCTTATTGTCTTGCACACTTTTTTCTTTATTTTTACATTCAGAATGCTTTAAAAATTCCATTTATAAGACAATTGTTTATAATAAAATTCTATTCAATCGGTAGAGACTCATAACGATTGAAAACAATATTTTTTGTTTGAGTTTTAGTTTGATCACTCCGTAAAAAAAAAAAAAAAAAAAAAAAAATAATTAAGACATGCGTGTCCATCAACCTTAAACAATAATCTTTGTCAATTTTATTTTTCAGTCTTTATGATGGTGGATACTTGATCTATCTCTTACTGTTACATCCCCGGGCAACGCCGGGCTCTACTGCTAGTATTTTATATTTCCATTTTTCTAAAACTTACACTTGGAATAAATTCTTTTCTTTTCATGTTTATTGAATGCAAATTACATTTATGTTATATTTTTCTTTAGGGAGCGACTTACTGCCTTGAAATTTATTCATTATCCTAATTTTAATAAAAGTGTATAGATTTAAAAAATTATATTTTCAAACTATTGGTTAAAGAAAATTTATTTAAAAAAAATAATAAGGAACTATTTTATCACTTCTGGTCTGCCGTATTTCTTTAGGTTTTATTTTTACTTTTACGCGCGCCTTTTTGGGTGTAATTGGAATTAATTTATATTGTACTCTTTGACCCCGACAGGCAGCCGTGCGTAAATAAAACGTTATTTTCATGCTATTTTAAGTAAAAGTAAACATTAGATTAAGAAAATCCAATTAATTAATCCTTAAATTTCCTAACAAACTTCGAAAAACATCCAAACTTGTAAAAATGCCTAAAAATTTTATTTATATACAGAAATTAATTTTTCCTTTTATTCGGATTAACTTTTTAGGCGATTATATTTGAAATGGAAGAAAAATTGAAGTTCAAAGAAGACATTTAAAGTATTGAAAATGCGTTTTACGTTTTTTTTTTTTTTATTTACAAAGTCTAATATTATAATTAAAAAAATGATTCCACTTTTTGGGGCTATTTACAAAGAAATATTCCCGGTTTCAATTCCTTCTTTCGACTTTTCTCTTCAAATACCAAAAGAAATTGAATCTGTTTTGTATCCAAAAATAACAAGAAAAAGCAAACAATTTCGGGTGAATTTTTCGGCCACATTTATCGGAATGAAAGCACAAATATCAATAAATAATCAAATGTTCGATTAATAATCGATTTCTTAACGAATTTCCGATCATTTTCTTGATAGATTTGAATAGAATGAGAAAAACAAAAGGCGTTAAACCCCCAAATAAAGAATCAATTTAAGGGGAATAAGAAAAAGAATTCATCAGAGTTATTTCCCTTGGATTGTTAAGACTTAAATTTCGAATTTGTTGCTTTCTTTCTGATATCGATAAAGAGAGAGAGAGAGAGAAAAATCAAGAAAAGATAAAAACAATGAAGGGGGGGGGTAGAAAAGAGAAGCTGACATTATGGGAGGGGGAGGAGTCTGCGAAAAAGAAAGTATTGTATCCTTAAATTTATTTCATGGAAATTTCTTCATAATTACTGAAGAAGAAGAAAATAATAATAATAATAATAATAATAATGGTCCTGTTAATTCCATCCTACCCTTTTATTCCGAACCTAAGGATAAGCGGTTGTGGCTCTCCACAGACTCCTTTTACTTTTATGCAATATATGTGAAATGTCATTTAATCTTTAGCGTATGGAGTGGATTCCCAAAGCCTTTTCCCTTGACTTTGCCATTCATTCAAGGCCTAGACAGGATGATGACTTAGTCTAAACCTTGAACCATATTCCTCTTCCATGTAATTTCTTTTTCCACCTCCCCTGATGATGACTTATGAAAGTTGAATATATATATTGAATATATTATATATTCCAAAAAATATGAACATTTGGTATATCTATTTCTGACATATTTTTTCGAAAAAATCCAGGTCTTGTCTAGGACAGGATTAATAAAAACACAAACACTAATATTCCATGGAATATTAGTGTTTAAGGATATATATATATATATATATATATATATATATATGTGTGTGTGTGTGTGTGTGTGTGTGTGTGTGTGTGTGTGTGTAAATTGTTTATTGCAACTCAGCAAATCTGGCAAATCTTCGGTCGTTTATGTTCAACCACCTCGCTATAATACCAGCCAAATGGATTCAGTTTAATAGAAAGAAAATGCATTAAGAAAACATTAAATATGGCTACAACTCGCAGCTATTTTTATATATTTCCTTATTCAATTTCATGTCTCTCCAAGATATAATGGGTTTATGGCTCTCCACAGCCTCCTCTCATTTGATTGACTTAAAGTTTTTCTCTTGGATCGCTTGGCTTTCATTTTTCTTTTTCTTTCGTTTGCCGTCATCGAAAAATGGCAGATTTGGATGGCATCGAAAAACATAAGCAGATATAGAGAGAGAGGGAAAAAGTTGGGGGTGGAGAAAAGAAAGAGAGAAAATCAGTTTAAGGGAGAGGGAGGAGGAATGAAATTTAGAAGCGGGAGGAGGAGAGAGTCTGTGAAAAAGAAAGGATTTTATCAGTGATATTATTTCATCTGATTTGATTCTTAATTCTTATTAATGATGATGATGATGATGATGATGATGATGAATGTTGTTTTTAATCCCCCCACCACCACCACCACTCCCCGCCCATCTCCGGACGTCATTTCCCATCCGGTAAAGACGGGCCACGCCATTTCCTATCGATCTACTCTTCCAGTTGGGACCCAAGAGATATCCTTTTTTAAAAAGAATCCTTCCTTACCCTGGGGCATCAATATGACCCCCTTACCCGACCCCGAAGAAAGAAAGAAGAAATTATTTGACTCACCTCATATTGTTATCAGACGAAAAAAAAAAAAAAAAAAAAAATCGATCAATTTTAATATTTAATTCCATTTGAAAATTCAAATTCAATTCCACATTTTTTGTCAACTTTTGATGGTCGGAGAAACAAAAAAAGAAATGACAACAAACGAAAAAATCTTGTAAAATCCATCGTTTTTTTTTTTCTCAGAATTAATAAAGATTTTTTTCTTTTTAATATTAATTTGTCTCGACTCATATTACGAAAAATGAACATTTTCGGTCTTATTTACCTGAACTCATATTGGGAAATCATTAAAAACTTTTACAAAAATTTAGAGACGAAAAAATTATTTACATCAAAAAAAATAAAAAACAATTTTAATTAAAATTAATTCTATTTCTTTAAATTTTCCATAAAATAAAAAAAAAAATAATTTTAATTAAAATAAATTTTATTTGTAAAATTCATGAAAAAATTCAAGTTTTTTTTAATTAATTTTCAAAATTTTAATTAAATTTTCTCCGTCGTTTTCAAAACAAACAAAGAATTTTTTTCCGGAAACAAAAATCCTCGGAAAATTTTCAGATTTTTTTGGAAATTTGAACAGAACTTTTTCCGGTGAGACAGAAAAAATTCCTTCCTTGTTGCAAAAATAAAACTGACCAAATTGGTCGGTACAAAAATCGAGAATTTTTTCTTTAGTTTTGACGATTTGAAGAATTTGGCCATTTTGTTTCCAGAAGAAGATTTCCGACATTCCAAGTCTTGTCCCCAAAAAATTCCCGGTCGTGGGATCGGCACGAAGGCGGGGGGCAGAACCCAACCCCAGCGATTTCTCAAGTTGGATTCTTTTGATTTGATTTCCTTCTTTAGAATAATAAAAAATTTCTTCAAAACGCGAATCGCAAATGAAAATTTTTTCGTTCATTTGACACAAAGAAGAAAATTCATTTTCTATTGTTTTGATTCTTTTTTCTTTTTTTAAAAATGGCCGACTTTTCCTTCGCGCCAAAAACAAAAGTTCTCCGCACCCCATCCCCGACCCGGAAACAACGAAATTGTCATGGGAAAGACAACAAATGTCCCAGGGTAAGAATCCTTCGTCACTCAAGAGACATCGGCCGACGAATTCCCCAGTCTCGCCGAATTCCTTGATCGATTTGTCGCCCCCATCGACAACAAACACGTGACCATCTTCGTCGCTGACAGCAATCGACAAAATCGACCCCAGGTTCGAACCCCGCAGGCGGCATTCGCTTTCAAGTTTCAATTCCTTTGAATGCCATGTCTTTACCGTCTTAAAGTCGACAATTTCTTCTTCAAGTTGGTTCAATGATCGTTGGCACCATTCTGGAAAGGTCACCACAAAATGACCTTCCTCAACAGGAAAGAACGATTCATGGAGCCGCCCTGAAAGATCCACTCCCAGCGACCGGACACCAGAAATAACGTCCTCGTCGTCGTTGCTGGCGACTAAGAAATGTCGCAAATCTAGGAGCCATTTTCCTGACTCCTTCAAAAGATTTTCTTT
The DNA here is from genome assembly GCA_903632075.3 of Acanthosepion pharaonis. Taxonomy (NCBI): domain Eukaryota; kingdom Metazoa; phylum Mollusca; class Cephalopoda; order Sepiida; family Sepiidae; genus Acanthosepion; species Acanthosepion pharaonis. The sequence goes on along the minus strand of CAHIKZ030004150.1, from coordinate 67,012 downwards.
CTCTTCGAGGATTTGGCGCCATTTCCTTTCTTCTTCGCTCGTCTTTTCTCTCATTTGGTTGCACAATTCTGCGGCCTTCAACCTCGTCTTTTCCAGAAATTCATCGAATTCCTGCCAGACTTTGGTGCAATTCACGTCGCAATCGATTGATAATTGTTCAATCGATTTCTTCGTCCATTCAATTCCTCGACGGAGCCGCTTTTCGAATTCTTCGACATCTTCCTGCAAATCGACGACGCGCTTTTTCGCTTCCAAAATTTCCTTCCTCAAAGACGACGAAGCCATTTTTGGATTTCGTTCAGGAAAAAATGAAATCTGAAAATACGAAAGAAAAAAAAATCTTTTTATAGAAAATAAAAAAAAGGTCAAAGTTCAAAATCATAAAAAGTCGATTTTTAAAACCGAAATTAAAATAAAGCGAGATTTTTAGATTTTACAAGAAAAACAAAAATATTTCCTGAAAAATTTTAGTTTTCTTCTAAAATCACAAATAAATAAAAGGTGGGGAGGGGGGTAAAGAAAAGATAATGAAATATGAGAGAGTGGGGAACGGGGAATAGTGAGAGTGAGAGAGAAAAAATAAAATATATAGAGAGAGTGGGAGAAGGAAATATAGAGTTTCAGAGTGAGTGAAAAGTGAGAGAAATCGAAAGAAACAAAGAAGAGAGTGGTTAGCGATGCAGGAGTGAGAGGAGAGAGAGAGAAAAGACCAATACGAGAAAAGGGAAGGAAAGAAAGGGTAAAAGTAACAGAGAGAGAAAAGCTCCAATTTGCTGTCTTCACAATCACTTTTAACATTCAGATCTTAATTAAATTGCTTCAGTGTTTCTTTTCACCGGACACGATTTAAGAAATATCAAAATGGCGGAATTTATGAAATGATTCATTTTTTTTTATAATGACAAAATTGAATCCATCTTAAATAAACTGGTCCATTCATTAAAATATTTTTTTTAAATGGTGTCTTTTGGGGCCTGTGAAATATTTTTGTAGATTACAATTTATTAGACTTTTAAGCCACGACGATTGAGAGAAACGAAAATTTGTTTTTTTACAAACAAGGAATCCATTTTCTAATAACGTTACCCCTGGATTTGTTCTTCACTAATATGTAAAGCCATAAACATAGAGAGAGTAAGTGAAGGGGAGGGAGGGAGGGAGGGGGGGTGGAAATAAACAATGTGACGTCATGCGAGGTTAAGGCATTTCATTGGACGAGAATAACCCCGCCACTGGACTGGAGGGCGTTACTTGAGATAACAAGGGAGGGGGAAAAGTATGGAAGGTGAGGAATGGGCAAGAAGAGAGAAGATGGGAGAGAAATCGAAAGAAACAAAGGAGGGAATAGTTATCGATGCAGAAGTGAGAGGGGGGAAAAGGGAAAGAAAGGGTGAAAGAAACGGAGAGAGTGAAAAAAAAAAGAGAAAAACGAGGCTCCAATTTGCTCTCTTCACAATCACTTTTAACATTCAAATGTTAATTGGTTCAATGTCCATTTCACCGGGCAACACTTTAAGAAATTTGAAGATGGCGGCCTTTTTATCGTCTATTTACAAAACGATTCTGTTTTTTTAATTTTTTTTTATAACGACAAAATTGAACACATCTTAAATAAACTGATCCAGCCATTAAAATATTTTTAAAGATAGATACATAGATAGATAATGAATTTGACTGGATAGATACAAGAATAGATAGACAATGAAGAGACTATATATATATATATATATATATATATATATATATATATATGAGAGAGAGAGAGAAAGATATGAAAAGAAATGAGATACATAGATAGATAATGAACTTGCCTAGATATATACATAAATAGATAAACAATGAAGAAAGAGGATATATATATATATATATATATATATATATAGAGAGAGAGAGAGATGAAAAGAAATGAAATAGATAGATAAATACATAAATAATGAACTTGCCTAGACAGATACATAAATAGATAGACAATGAACAGAGAGGATATATATATATATATATATATATATATATATATATATATATATATATTGAGAAAGAAAGAGATGAAAAGAAAGATATATATATATATAATATATATATATATATATATATATATATATATATATATAGATAGATAGATATGAAAAGGACTGAGATATAGATAGACAAAAAAATAAATACTTTTTTCATACTCAGCAAACACTTGCGTCGGAGTGGCTTTTTTGCCTTGCTTTGGGTGAAATTGGTTCAAAATTAAAAAAGAAGAAAATGTCTATTTCTGTTCATGGAAACATTTAAGAAATTTAAATGATTTGGAAATCAATAAAATTCATACCTACAATTGATTTCAATTTCACTTGAGTGGAACTGGTTTTTGTCAAATGGCGTGTGACCAAAACAAACTGCAAACTTTGTCTTCTTTGTTGAATTGTCTGAAACAATCTGACTATTGCCATCGCCTAAAAGGGTTTAAATAGTAATAGCCAATCAGGATGTAGGATGACGTCATAAGGCATTTCATTGGACGAGAATAAACACGCCACTGGACATGAAATAACAAAACGACTTATGTTTAATATGAAAGGGAAAAAGACAGAAAAAAAAAAAATTCTAATAAATAAATCCGAATAAAATCATATTTAATTTCATAAATTATCATTTTATGGAAATAAAAGCAAAATGTCGAATAAAATTAGATTCTTTATTTTTGAAATCAAATTCATATTTATTTTATTTCTTGTAAAAAATACAAAACGTATTTTGAATTTCATGATTTTAAAACAAAGACAAACTGAAACTAGATTTGTTGATTCCGAGAAATGTGAAATAAACAAATTATGATTCAGTGGGGATTTCCGATGACCTTGAACCACGATCAAAATGTCAAAAGACCGAGATAGATAGATAGATAGATAATGAATATACAGAGATAGATAGATAGATAGATAGATAGATAGATAGATAGATAGATTCTATTTATTCATGTAAAATAAAATAATTGTGGCACAAGGCCTAAAAATTGGAGAGTGGGACTGAGTTTGGTCATCCTTACCTATCCTATACCTCGCTAACCCGATTCACAGAAATAAACATCTATTTTCTGGGATTAATAGAGGTTCTCTTTTAATAGTAGAACTACAAATTTGATTCTTTATAATTATGAAAACGAAGATTTTAAAAGATCATGGTAATATTTCTTTAGAATATCACCATGATCTTTTAAAATAATCGTTTCCATTATTTGCTCTGTTATTCACATTGAGCTCTCTCTGGATCTATGTCCTCTCTGGAATTATACAACTGATTACCAAATATTATCATTATATATATATATATATATATATATATATATATGAATAAATATAGTTTGAAGGTGTACTGTATCTATGGAATAAAGCGTTCAATATCAACTATGAATCCTCTTTTCCTACCAACCATTGAATAGCAGGACAAATGGCAATTGGTCTAGAACAGAAAGAAATGCGAACCTACTGTAGGAAAAAATCTGCCTCGTCAGTCATATATAGAAAGATACATGATCGCCTAAGCGTATATCGCGTGTGGCATATGAATGAAGGTGAGGGTTGTACTCGTGAGTACATTTTTTCATATTTCTTTAAGGCATCGGCTGTGACGAATTCTTGTATTTTGATAGTTTTTTGAAGATCTTCAAAGATGCATTGCAGTCTGCATTGACTGCCATATCAATAAGGAGGCTTTTTTTTGTTTGCAGTCTATAATAACAATGTCTGGTCAATTAGCTTTGATTGTTTTGTCTGTGTGTGTATTGTGAAGTGCCATAAAATTGTTAAAGGTCTTCTTATCTCCGTCACTGGTTCTTCGTGGTGTTCATACCAAATTCTTTCTGTTCCTGTAGACTTACAATTGCAGATTTTCTAGTGCAGATATTGACCTACTCTGTCATGCCAGGTTTTGTATTCAGTGGTTGTGAATATCGTGCAACCTGATACAAGATTATTATTATTATTATTATTATTATTATTATTATTCTGTTTCTATTAAAACAATTATAAAATCTTTTCTGTCAAGCAAGAATGATTTCTCTTAATATTGAAAGAAATTTAATTCTGTAACTCATTTTCCTACTTATTTCTTCTGACATTCATATCATGCACCACATTCAGTAAAACTCTACCTTGAGAGGCTCTTGAAACTTGCAATCCATGAACTTTTATAAAAGTTAAAAAATAAAATAAAGACTTATACTCGATTAATATATAATACAAAGGCATAACTACACTCATGCACACACAGACACCCATCCACACACACACACACACATATATATATATATATTGATAAAATTAGTTGTCAATATATATATATATATATATATATATATATATATATATATATATATATATATATACATTTCTAAGAGAATTAAATTCATTTAGAGCTCGGACGGAGTAAGAATATAATCTAAAAGTCTCAAACATTAATATTCCATGGTTATAATTTATTCTATTCGAATCGTAATCAGGATCCAATTCATCAGACCTACAAATTCAAAAAAGAAAAAAAGAAAATATGAAACAGAAAATTTAACTCCGGGAAAATTATTGAATTTGTAGGTCTGATGAATTGGATCCTAATTACGATTCCAATGGAATAATTCATAACCATGGAATATTAGTGTTTGAAACCTTTTACATGATATATATATATATATATATATATATATATATATATATATATATATATATATATATATATATATATATATATATATATATATATATATATATATATATATATATAATGTATCTATATATATATATATGTATACACACACATATATATATATATATGTGTGTGTGTGTGTGTGTGTGTGTTTCGTGATTATTTTTCGAAATTAAATTATGATGTCGTAAATTGTTTATTTTATTTTATAGCCTCTTTTATAGTGAGATTTTAATAAATAGAAATTATATAGAATTCTTCATCACCTTTTAAAATACAGGTATTTTTAAAAAAATTTATAAGTGTTGTAGAATAGTTTTCACAGTGGGGGCTTGTATTTCAATAAGTCGGTCCTAAAAGGGTCCGACGTACAAAACGTTCGGAACTTGCAATAATAGTTAATGACGCAGCAATCTAGTTGTGATGGTTGATACTTTAATGTCCGACATCGACTGACTCACTCAACTCCACTGAGCCCAACTGGCCACTGCTACTACTACTTATTATCTGTGGGAGACTCTATTACAATAGAATAGGTAATGTTCTGGTATAATAATAAGCAAATAAAGAATATTTTTATATATACATTTGGAAAAATATTTCAAAAATGTTGTTACCTATTATAACTTAAAAAAAAGATCTTTAGGGTGGTAGTCAAAAGATGTTACCTTGATAATTGTCAGTGGAAATTTATCTGAAAAGAATTGTCATCTTTAATGATATAATTACGGAAACAATTTATTAAAATCCGATAATTAGACAATTTTTGTGAATTTTAAATTCGACTGGAAAAGAAAAGTTGTCGTTATTTGTTAAGAAACTGTTTCCTTGTGTTTTTTTAAAAATTCATGAAATGGAAATGACGCACAAAAATCAATTTATATAAACAGATTTTTATAGTTGAGCATTGACAATCGAATGTGGGTAGAAAAAAATGTAAATGCTAATGATTTTGCATACAAGATAGATAGATAGATAGATAGATAGATAGATAGATAGATAGATAGGTAGATAGATAGATAGATAGATAGATAGATAGATAGACAGATAATGTGAAGACGGAAATAGATAGATAGATAGATACGTAATATAAAATGTAAATATGAAGTAATTTTTCACAAAATGTTTTGCAAAGTCACACACACACACACACACACACACACACACACACACACACACACACACACACATCCAAGCCCACACACATTCACAGAAAGAAACCCAGACACACAGACTTACACACGCATCCAACCCACACACCCACAAAATAGTTTTATTTTTAAAATTTTGTTTCAAGCTAATTATTAGTAGTATTAGTATTCAGATTAGTAGTAGTAGTGGTAGTATTAGTAGCCGAAACGTTTCATCATAAGTAAATGTCTTTGAATTTTATAACGTACACACACACACACACATAGATAGATAGATAGATAGATAGATAGATAGATAGGCAGGCTGGTATACAAAATTTATTTTTTCTTGTTTAAAACAAACAAAACAGGCAAAAGCATGAATTTTATGAAATCATTCGAAAACATTTCGTGAAGAGACTGGTTAAAATTTCAAAGCAAAAACTTGAAAATCCTTCAAATTGAAAAAGTCGAAGAAAATGGCGTAAATATCAATAGAAAGAAAATCTTTTCATGGTCGATTGAAATTTGCTTCTTTTGTGTTTTATATTGAAACATGTAAATGTTTCTAATGATAAAATATCATGGGATGGGCTGGAAACTTGAAATGACATACGAAAGGGTCGTTGCAACCCGATGAACACCAGATATGTGTACTGTGATGAAACGAATAAAAATAAAAATATGGAAATAAAAAAATGCTTGATATATATATATATATATATATATATATATATATATATATATATATATATATATATATATATATATAAAAACATTAGACAACATATGATTTACATACAAAGAATAATCACACATAGAATTAATCAAGTATTAATGCAATTATTGGCGACATCCATCGCACTATGGATGAACAGGATTTTTAATGCATATATATATATATATATATATATATATATATATATATATATATATACTAGCAGCATGACCCGGCGTTGCCCGTGCTTGATTCAAAAATCGTACGACTCATACAGCAATCGCTATCACTTGACTTAAAATATTTTTTGCCCTTCCTGCCTTTAAAGGAGTGCCCTTTGCCGTGCTGATGTTGTTACATGCCTTACTTCTTGCCTATCTCACACTGCGAATTTTTTCTAAGCTCTATACTAAACATTAAATCTGTTACGAAAAAAGAACTAAACAAAATGAACACAAAACGATCAGCTTTAAAAAGGACTCATAACTGGAAAAACCAAATGAAAAAGAATGTTAACAACAAATACTTTTTCACACCCAACCCAGTTCTGCAGAATCAGAATCAACGTTGAGTTTAAGCAAGCGAACGAGCCAATTGGAGTAAAGTGCCATGCAGATTTAAATTTTTCCCACTTGTGACGAATGCAGCTATCGATTTTTTTGTATGCTAGCATGCTAGTTAACATTCGTGTCAGTCAGCTGTTGGCTCTCACGCTGGCCAATAGAATCTTCCTGCCTATTCGTGGCATATAACTATAGGCTCTCACTCTGGCCAGTAGAAAATGGCCGCAAACTACATGAAAACTGCCGTAGAAGCATGAAGAAATCGATTATTTCCATTGTCGATGGGAGTTGAGAAATGCAAAGTCGGTCTTTGTCTTCCTGTTAACTTGGAGCATGTGCATGTAAATTTTGGTGCAAATCCATCGAAAATTGCGGCCGTGCATTCGTTACACACACACACACTCATTCTCATTCTGCCTTATATATATATATATATATATATATATATATATATATATATATATATATATATATAAATATATAAAATAAAAAGGCTTAAACACTAATATATATATATAGGAAACATACTCGGACTACTATTATCAGTAAAATAACATGATTATGATGATGATTAACAAGGACTTACTGACCATTGCTCTACGGCAGGACACTCATTTCAATCTGTATATATCATTTTACATACATGACATGAAACGATAGGCAAAGTAGAAAGATCGTCGAATTAATGTCGACAGTGACAAGTTGAATCATTTGAAAATGATTTTTCTGATTATTAATCAAAGAACATAAATTCTTCTTATTTATATGAAAAGTAAAATCGTTCATCTTCGGAAATACAGAACAGCAGCAGAGCAATGATCAAGAAATTGGTGTTTCTGTCTTTAAACAAAATCATGACAATATTTAACATTAGTACCCGTCAAAAACAAAGCCAATAAAACGATGTATCAAAAGGATCAAGGGAAGGGTTTATCTAAAGTCTTCCGCAAGCAAAAACTGTTGCACCGGCCATGAGGCCGTCTGTTGTGTCTAATCAAAGCCAATTTCTTTTTAGTTTAGGATTTTCTTTCTTTCTTCTCCCCCCCCCCATTATTATTATTTTATTTTTTTGTGGAGATTCATTAATTTTCTGAAATTGTCATTCATTATTCGTTGGCCAAATGAGTTTTACTTTTTAATTATTTCAAATTATTTTAAGATTAAATTTTCAAAATAACTAGAGACAATGAATGAAAAAACTGAGCGAGCGAGTGAGGGAGGGAGGGAGAGACGGAAAGAGAGAGGAAGGGAGAGAGAGGAAAGAGAGAGGGGAGGGAGAGACGGAGAGAGGGGAGGGAGAGAAGGGGGGAGGGAGAGAGGGAGGGAGGAAGAGAGAGAGGGGGAGGGGAAGAGAGGGAGAGGGAAGGAGAGGAGAGAGGGAGAGAGGGAGGGGATGGAGGGAGGGAGAGAGAGAGGGAGGGATAGAGGGGGAAGAGAGAGAGAGGGACGAAAGAGAGAGGGAAGAGGGAGGTCGAAATAAAGGGAAGAGAGAGAGGGAAGAGAGAGGGAGCGAGAGACGGAGGAAGAGACGTATGGAGCAAATTCATTTAATATATATATATATATATATATATATATATAGATAGATAGATAGATAATAGTAGTGGTAAATATACACATACATATGCAAAAGATATAAATATATATGCATACACATACATATATATGTGTATAAAAATAATTCAAGAGGATAGAATCCAGGTAGAACTCAATGTCCAGGACAGAGTAAGGATATAATAAAAAAAGAAGAGAGATTAAACACTAATATTCCATGGTCATAATTTATTCCATTTGGATTGATTTAATACGAATTGTCAATTCATCAAACCTACTCAATTCATATATATATATATATATATATATATATATATATATAAGAAAATTAAAATCCAAAATAACATGAATTTTTTTTTGTAAAATTAAAAAGTTGAAAAGAATTTCAAATATAATTTCATGAATTAGAAAAGATTAAATGAAACTCGTTTTTGTCGGTCAAATTCCGAGAAATCAAAATTTAGATCATCTGTTCCGCGGCTAAAACAAGAAAAACAACTTTTTGGAACACTGTTCACAATATCTTTGGAAATAGTTGAAAAGAAGGACGAATCAAAAGAAATAAACAACAACAACAACAACAAAAAAAAACAACAACAACAACAACAGCAACAACAACAACAAAAAAAATAATAATAATAATAATAGCAAATTTCGAGAAATTTTAGGTCAATTCTTTGTCGAATTGATTCCAAAAAAGAAATTATGATTGAGGCTGAAAATAATAAAATGATTATCGAATTAAATTCTATAAATTTTATACAAATTTTTAGGTATTGTCGTGGTGCTGTAAGTATTGTTGGCTAGGGTCACCGTGAATATAATAAAGAAGGAAGGCTGTGTTCTTGTAAAACAACAACCCACATGAATAATGCACAAGAAACACGAGAGAAAAATAATCAAGCTCAGTGAACATTAATAAAATATTGTATTAACAATGATATACAAATATCAACAATAAGTATAAAGAAAGTTGCTTCCCTTTTTCCGTTATAAAAAGGGTAAGTTTAGCTAATTAATGTTGAGTACAATATTGAATGTTATTTAACTACAAAGTTCAATTGAAGTCTTAGCTAAATAAAGAATAGTTCCACAGTGTTTTATCAGTGTAGAAAAATGTAATGTTCATGAGTGATATCAATAGGAATTAGTATGATTACTCGATTGAGTAATAATTAAAAATTAAAATGTCAATATAGCGCCGTGCCTTATTTTCCAAGAATTGAACTGCTGTTGGCTAACAGCGAGAGGGTTTATATAACGATGCATAGGCTCCAGCGAGCTTGGCGCCAAAAATATAGAAAGATACTAAAATACGCGATTGGTCAGGAAATGGACCAATCCGTGATTTTAGAGAAAATTTCAAATTACGTGCGATGGCAAAATTGTCATATAATAAGTATCATATATTTATGAACCAATGACATTAAAGAAAGCGGAGGTGTGGCACATGTAAGTGATCACCACAATACCCCGTCAAGATTGAAAAGTCAGGGAAGAAAGAGTTTTCAATATGTAATGAAAGTTCTTTGTATTTACTAGGCCAGTGGACAGTACGTCCGCTTTGAGTCCTAGTAGGTGCTGGTGACGAAATTTGAGGACTGTCTAGAGAAGGGCTCATAGGTTGATTGGTTGATCCATCGCGTTCAATACATGCAGGTTTTTTCCAGCGATCGATAGAGAAAGTCGATCGGCCGTGGTTAGTCTGTAAAAGTATAATATTTTCATCGGTCGGGCAAGGACACGAAATGGACCCACATAATGTGGTGTCAGTGGCTTTCTAACAGAATCCTGTCGTACAAAAACGTACTCGCATTCCAGTAAGGAAGGAGGCACATAAACGTCACTTGAAGTGTAACGGGTTGGAGTAAAAGCAAGGGAAGACATTTTCTTCCGAAAAAGGTGATAAAACAGATAAATGAAGGTTCTTGTGTAGATGTTACGGAAAAATATTGTCCTGGTAGTACCAATTGTTGTCCGAAAACTAGATCAGCAGGCGAGCATTTCAGATCTTCTTTAACTTGTGTGAGAAGTGAAAGTAAGACAAAAGGTAAGTTGTCTATCCAAGAAGATTGGTTAGTAGTGCCTATGCTGGTCAAAATCAGCCTTAAGTTGGCGGTGGAACCGCTCAACTAGAAATTGGAATATGGGTGGTAAGCAGTTGTTGATATATGACGAGCTCCAAGTAGGTAGAGTAAATTCTGCGAATAAAGATTGGAACTGCGGTCCTCGATCAAATACATGATCGAGGGCATCCGTAAATAAAATGCAATGTTGAAATATGGGAGCCAACTGGATTCAGCAGTAGTGCTGTTGAGTGGGACGGCAAACGGCCATCTCGTAAATCTATCTATAATTGTCAAAATGTATTGACATCCCCGAACTTCCGATAAGGGACCCACTAGGTCCGCATATAGATGTCGGAAACGACCATCAGGGGCAGCAAAACGACCAACTGGTGACTTAGTGTGTCTCTGGATCTTGTTTTGTTGACAAACAACACAACATTGAGTATATTCCAATAATGCCTTTACGCATCTTAGGCCAGACGAAACGGTCTGCAATTAACCTAAGTGTGGCTTTACGACCAGAGTGGGACAACGAATGAAAGTGGTCGAATATTCGTCGCCGCATGTTGGTTTTGACGACGGGTCGAGGATTACGTAGACTGGTGTCGCATGCGATAAGCTCATCAGTAAAGGGCAAGGGATGATGCTCAATATGTAGCAGACGAATTTCGAAGTGAGTCGAGCAAAGTTATCTCCCGTACTTGTTCATCCGCGATATTTTCCATGTCTAAAGTATCTTGCAGGCTTTCACACAAGGATGCTCTGGAAAGTGTATCGGCAGCAATGTTATCCTTTCTTTAATGTGACGTATATCCGATGTAAACTGAGATATATAATCAAGATATCTGTAGTCTCGAGGATTCTACTTGTCTGATTTAGTTGAAAGGGCAAAAAGTGAGAGGTTTGTGATCTGTGTAGATCACAAAGTGTCTACCCTCTAAAAGGTGTTTAAAATACTTAATTGACAAGTATATAGCTAAAAGTTCCCTTGAAAAGGTACTATACTTCTTCTGTGTGGACGTCAACTTAACGGAGAAGAAAGAAATTGGCAAAGATTTAGCGTCAACATGTTGGTGTAAAACTGCGCCTATGGCGTCAGAAGATACGTCAGTCGTTAATGATAACTGAGTAGTAACACTGTCAGTGAGGCATGAAAGTTTCGTAAAGTTGACCAATGATTTACGAGAGTTGTCAAATGCTTGCGTTGTGTCGTTGTTCCAACAAATAGGAGTATTTTTACGGTCTTGTCCGCGAAGGATATTTGTCAGGGGTGCAAGAATTTGTGAGCAACGTGGGATGAATTGACGATAATAATTGATTTAAGCCAATGTATCTGCGAAGCTGTCGAAGTGTGGATGGCTTCGGAAATTCCTGGATAGCACGTATCCTTTCAGGCAGGGGAGTAATACCTGTAGCATCAATGACGAAACCGAGAAAGTGGAGTTGCGAAACAGCAAACTCACACTTCTCTGGGTTGATTTTTAAACCAAAGTTCTGAAGACGATCAAAGACTTGCTGAATATGTTTACAATGCTCCTGTAAATTAGGGCTAACTATTAGAAGATCATCAATGTATGCGAAAGTGAAAGGTAGTCCACGAAGTACCTCATCTATAAGGCGTTGGAATGATTGAGCTGCGTTGCGCAGTCCAAAAGGCATACGCAGAAACTCGAATAAACCAAACGGCGTGGTAATCGCAGTTTTGGGAATATCTTCGTCAGCGACTGGGATCTGATGAAAGGCTTTGCGCAGATCCAGTTTGGTGAAGACAGTTGCTCCCTGTAATGTAACAGCAAAGTAGGTCAAATTGGGAACTGGGTACTTATCGGGTACCGTTTGTGAATTAAGTCGTTTATAGTCGCCACACAGCCTCCAGGCGCCCTACTGAGCCTTAGTGACCATGTGAAGCGGTGAGGCATATGGACTTGAGGAGGGGCGAATAATCCCGAGGTCGAGCATGTTTTGGAACTCGGCCCGGGCAATCTTGTATTTATCCGGCGCAAGACGGCGAGGTTTAGAATAGACAGGCTGTTCGGTAGTTCGAATCCTGTGTACAATGCTGTGCTTGACAGGCTCTGTATAATTAAAAGGTTGTATCAACGAGGGAAATTTATCCAAAATATCTTGAATCGGATTATCACGCGGCACAGCGATGTGTAATTCTGTAGATGTTAGCTGTGATACAATTCCGCGGTTAGATAGCTTCGTGGTGGAGTCAGATAACTGACGCTGTGAGAGGTCCACGATGAGTTGATAATGTGCCAGAAAGTCGGCGCCTAATATGGGGAATTTCACGTCTGCAACGGTGAATATCCATTGATATGTCCTTCTAAGTCCAATATCCAGTGTTAACGATTGCTCACCAAAAGTCTTGATGTTCGTGCCATTAGCGGCGCGTAAAGTGACTGAAGAGTTAGTCTTAGTGAAGTTGGGTGATGGTGGAACAACGCTAAGCTGTGCTCCCGTATCTATCAGGAATGACATGTTAGAATTCCTGTCTTTTATATAGAAGAGACGGTTAGTAATATGTGTCCCAACAGCAGATGCCGCCTTCAAGTGCTGCTGGGATCTCCGAGCTGTATAGTATTAAATAGATCGTGCAATCTGCGCTCATGCGATTTCCCAGTACGGTAGATGATGGCTTCCTTTACTATATCAAAGCGGTTATGAGCAGGAACATTTCTAAAAGGTCTAGCACGTCAGCAGCGATCTCTGGTGGCAGCTTCTCGACTATGTAAAGCGTAACGCGCAGTCTGATCGTCAATATGCTTTGCTTGGAATATGGCTTCAGTCAGGGCGAACCACACGTTTACATTAGTCATGTCAAAAATTGGGAGGGTCAAACACGACGGCTGTCTCTTGTGCTGACTGCTCAGAAATTATGAATAAACACGTGGTGTTTCGGCGCGAAAATATCTCTCAATAAATTGAATCGGTGAGTCGTCCAAATGTGGTTGGTATAAGGTTCCGATAAGTCGTAGTTACCAATGCTGTACAGAAGTTAGTTCCTACGTCAGGTTTACCAGTTGTAATAGGTACGTCACGGTCATCAATTGTTGTTCCTACGTCAGGGTCATCAATTGTTGTTCCTACGTCAGGGTTACCAATTGTAGCGCAGAATTTAGTTCCAACGTCAACGGTTTACCAAATGTGCTGTAAGTATTGTTGGCTAGGGTCACCGTGAATATAATAAAGAAGGAAGGCTGTGTTCTTGTAAAACAACACCCCACATGAATAATGCACAACAAACACGAGAGAAAATAAATCAAGCTCAGTGAACATTAATAAAATATTGTATTAACAATGATATACAAATATCAACAATAAGTATAAAGAAAGTTGCTTCCCTTTTTCCGTGATAAAAAAGGTAAAGTTTAGCTAATTAATGTTGAGTACAAATTGAATGTTATTTAACTTCTCAAAGTTCAATTGAAGTCTTAGCTAAATAAAGAATAGTTCCACAGTGTTTTATCAGTGTAGAAAATGTAATGTTCATGAGTGATATCAATAGGAATTAGTATGATTACTCGATTGAGTGATAATTAAAATTAAAATGTCAATATAGCACCGTGCCTTATTTTCCAAGAATTGAACTGCTGTTGGCTAACAGCGAGAGGGTTTATATAACGATGCATAGGCTCCAGCTATCTTGGCGCCAAAAATATAGAAAGATACTAAAATACGCGATTGGTCAGGAAATGGACCAATCCGTGATTTTAGAGAAAAATTCAAATTACGTGCGATGGCAAAATTGTCATATAATAAGTATCATATATTTATGAACCAATGACATTAAAAAAGTTTATTTGTGGCACATTTAAGTGATCACCACAATATTTTTCTTTGTTTGAGAGAGATCCAGTCAGGATGGAGTTGTGCTGCATCTATCCTAATGCAGACATTTTTTGTATTTACTATTACCATTTGTTCAGCTACTCTTCTGTGATTGAAATGCTTTTGGTTGGTCAACTTTATTTTCGGATAGTCGAAGTCAATTCTGTGACCACCTTCTGTAATGGCATGTCATGCAATCGCTGAAGTTTTTTCCAATTATTGTTTTTTGTTTTCATTTGAAATTACCTTATCACAAAGTTTTCGATGTTCATCCAGTCGTTCTTTCAATGATCTTGAAGTCACGCCCACATAACTTGTTGAGCAGTTCATGCAATTAATTTTGTAGATCAGATTGCCATTACTTGTAACTGCTCCTTCATATTTCAATCTGATCAGCGTCCTTCCTATTGTGTTGAAAGAAAATAAACGAATTTTAAAACAGATAAATATAAGAGTTGTATTCTCCTCTTTAATTCCTAGTCGAAATATTTCCATAAAATAAATCATTCGTTGGAAATACAAGTTTTTTTCTTTTAATTATGCTAGTTGCTTAGTTGTAAAGCCGTGAGGAGAAATTCATTATTTGTCCAGAATTGATTGTCGCTCCTTGTATTGTGCCGTTCAACAATTGATTTCTTTTTACTTAATTCCAGAATTATTAAAATTGTTACGACAAAAACTGCTAAGAACGTCATTAGCGGCTTCGCGGTGCAGAAGTTTGTTTCCCGTTGACGGTAAAGTCAGTAGAGTTACCTATGAATGTCAAAGCAAAGTAGTTCGCGATCGAGTCGCGCAAGAATTCCCGTGCACTGTACAGTCTACAGGCTCGAATTTAGTCAGGTCCTGTTTTCCTGGTGAATGACTGAACGCTTACTTTTAATCTGAAAACATTTTAAATTTATTATTAGTAATCATTAAATATCGTGCGGATTTAATAATTTCCAACCGAAAATAATAACCTATTTCTTACACGAAGACAAATATTCATTAACGGATTCTTGCTGAACTTTAACACACGAATCGAGAATCACTGTTGGCAATCCTACCATTGACCTACACCAAACCTACCCATTGTTAACAGATTCTATGAGTTTATAAATCTTACGTTTCTTGGAATAATATTGTTGAGGATGTGCAGAATTTATTAATTATAATTTGAGTGAATCAGAAGAAATTTGTGTAGGTTACGTGACTTTCTGCATCCACAAACAAATAAATAAATGAATTTTAAATACAATCAAAAACAAGACATATCCAATTTAGAAACCAATAAAACATTTATATACAATTCAAAATAATATACAAACAGGATATTTGCTATATGTTACTATGGCAAAGTGTGTGTGATATTTTAGGTTTCGGTATGTCTCTCTTAGTATTCGTTCGTTCATTTACAGTCTTTCTAGATTTGTGTTGATATTAAAAATGTCGATATTAAGTGTTTTTTTGTTTTTTTTGGTAGGAGTTCTTATGGAGTGATCTACCTTTGACTGTAATATTTCTAAATCGTTCGCACGTTGATTTTTACTTAATTGGTAGTGAATATAATTCACTTTGGATAAGCAAGGTTTGTGATTCGATGTCCACAGAGTTGGTTGAGTTTAAATTGCAAGTGAGTCAGCGTTGATGTTGTTGAGGACCCGGTAGCATGCAGTGCTGGTTTACGAAAAGGTGGCCTTGTGCCAGACACTACCTATGACTACCGAATCCACTAACAAAGTAAAAAAAAAAAATAAATGTGTGATCTTTAGTTAGGAACAAGGGTCATTCGACACATGCATAAAAATAGTAAAATATAGATAGGCAGGAGGAAACGACAAAAACGAGTCTGGTGGAAAACAAATATGAAACTTTATTTTTAATAACAAATATTTGGTCTCACCCAGTGGGGACCATCAGAAAAGCAAAGGCTGTTCTTAGCCAGTAGGTATATTGTATAGTGTAGTGACAAGTAGGATGTTAAAGTTCCGCGCCAAAACAGAAAACCAAGATGGCTAAGGCGGGAAAAGTTTCTTCAGAATGAAAGTTCTGGAATGTAGTCTTCTTGTACAAAAGGTGTATGCAGACACAATAAGGAAAAATACTCACTGCGAGGTTTAATAATGTGTGTGTAATGTTATCTTTTTTTAAACTGGTTCGTAAAGGTTAGAATTCAAAAGAGGTGTATGAAAAGTTCATCAATCTTCAGTGAAGGAAAATTCTGAGTTGTTCGCATCAAGACGAGGAAATTAGTCTTGAAGACGAGGAAATTAGTCTTGGAAATTTGGTGTGATGACGACAGTGTCGTAGACTCTGGTAGAAAATGAAGAAGGTTCAAACATGTTGTTCACTTCAAGACGAGGAATTAGTCTTGGAAAAGTGTGATGTCGACAGTGTCGATACTCAACGTTTTCTAGTAGAAAAACGGAAGAAGGTTCAAACAAGTTGTTTGAAGAAAAGTTGTAATCACACGACATGTTGAAATTTTGGTCAAGATATTCCGGCCCGCGTATGGGTTAGGGACACGGAATAAATGAGTCAACCTTCTAGTTTGAAAATCAGGCGGCGACTGACTTGAAAAACGAAGTTTGTCAGTGACGTCAGAGAAATGCGCGGGAAAATTTTCAAATTCTGATTCTAGACGGTATCAGGATCAGCCAGCAACCTTCATCACGTCAGCGGTTTACTGCTATATCTAGCCAAATGTGAAAGGAAGGGGTGCAATACGCGCACACGCGCAAAAATTCCACGATTTCACAATGTATCTTTGCGCGGTAAAATCGTGATTTCGAGTGACGTGGAGTATGTTGGCAATTTCTCTGTGGATGTTCGTCTCTGACTGCTTTGGTCAGTCGGCGTTTTCTTTTATAAGTTTTGAAAGTCCGAAATCGGCTCACAGTAGTTTTGGCGCAATTTCGTTTTGCACGTGAAACTTTCAGATTATTGTGTCGTTAACCAATGAGATTTGTCGATTCGCCTAGTACGGTTTTTATTGGTTGAAGTTTTCCGTACGTAGGCGTAAGATATAGACTGTTCCGTTACTAAGGGTGATAGGTAGTAAAAGGACGAGTCTACAATATGTTCGAAGAAAAAAAGTTCACATGAAATTCAGAAGATCTCAATTTGAAATTGAAAGAAAAGTATTACATCAACCGTTATCATTTTGCACACATATATATATATATATATATATATATATATATATATATATATATATATATATATATATATATATATATATATATATACTCAACTCTCCTTCGAATTCGACGTATGAGGGTCAAGCAGATCCGTTCCTATAAACCGACAGCCCGAAACCAGCACATGAAATTTGATTACAGTGGTGAAGGTTTTGTGCAAAACCATCCACACACATTTTGAAGGGCCGAATACAGAGACCTGGTGCACTACGTGCCACAAGGTCCCCAAACGACCCTCCGCAGGTTTTGAGTCAGAGTTGTCCTTCTCCTAGACCAATTGCCATCCAAGGCTTTAGAACCCAGTCTGTCCTGCTATTTACCCATAGCTAGAGGGAGAACAAGAGGATTAATACCTTCCCCACGTGTATAGCACGTAAGTGAATGTAATGGATTCGCCTGGAATTCGAACTTGGCTCCCCGATTCCTTAATCCAAGCTTCTATTCTTCACTCCAATCTCTCTTTATATATAATTTTAATGAAATGTATTTTGGCTGGATTCTAATCAACAAACGTGCTTTTCATTCTTTAAAAATCGCATTTTTCTTATATACCCTACCGATACTCTATCAAGGATGCGGCCACGAAGAGTAGACGTTTTTAGTCCATACAAAACTAACGATTAGCGATCTCAAGGAGTTAAAACACAAATATGCCATTCGACTCGCGATAATATAATTGTGGCTTCCTTAATTTACCACCAAAGAAGGTAAAGCTATTCGCTTTGTAATTTAATACTGTTGATTATTGTGATATTGGGTATGGTACTTGGATTTGAAATTGTGCAGAGAAAGTTTGAGAGGAGAGACTTACCACTTCATCATCGTGGACCCAGTTGGTAAGGAGAGTGGTTTTATGCAGTCAAAATCTTATATTTATTGCAATAATTTATTTGAAGTAAAATTTGACCATGAATTAATCACAGGCAGATAATGACGGTAATGTTTGTAGATTTGAAAGTAAAAATAAATATCAATAAGGATACTATTTTAGTGGAGTGTGTAAATTACTATAAAGAGGGTATAAATTCCTCTCGAGTGGGGTTACATACTCTGATGCTTGCCAGGCGCAGGGATCTGTCCCTGCGCTGCTGGTGTCACGGCTATGACTCGCTTGGACCGGCTCTGACGAGATTGGACCAGCTATGACTAGCTTGGACAAGCTATGACCAGCTAAGACTAGCTTAGACCAGTTGCCCGAGTGAAAACACATGGGTCCCCACGTTAAAAACTGACCTTCTGTCACAACCTGAATCAGTGGGGAGTCAAGTAAATTCCGAATACTATTGTAGTGGCATAATACAATTTCACAATATCATCTATTTTAGAGAAAATTTTTCTGATGAAAATAGATAAGCTGAAAAATCACATGGTATATGTTTGCAATAAATGTATCCTGAATATTTTTACCAAAGGTTAATACGAAATTTTATTGCAAAGGCAATATAAAATATATATTGGAAAAATAGTTTTGGTTTACAAACATTTTGGATTATGAACGGGCTTCAGGAACAAATTATATTCATGAAGTGAGGTTCCAGTGTATTTGTTTTATATCACACCATCATGGAAATGATGATCTGCTCAAATTTGCCAAATATTTTGTTGTTTTTTAACCAGGAACATCTGAAAAATAAAAAATATTAAACTTAAAAAATATTAACTTTCAAAAACTTAATTATGATATATTATAATTATTTAATCATTATTATTATTATTAATTATAATATTATAATTGAAAATTTTGCAGTTTACTTAATCTTATATTCTGATGAACACTCACAACCACACTTCGGTCAACAGAATTTACCTGCCAACAAAACTGTACGAGGAGAGTCAGAAGGGTTTTCCTGAGCCAACTGCTGAAAGGGAATGCCTCTCCCCAACCCACCTGTGCCTTGGAGGTCAACTATTTTAACAGTGTGCAGAGGAACTTTTAATACGAGAGACAGGGACAAGTACTATTTAGTCATGAACCACAATTACAACAGAAGGAAGTGATGACTACAGCAGTGCAAAATGCACTAACTCAATGAATGATGATGATGAATCTTCATTTTTAATGATTAAGCTCATGGCAAGTTCTATAGCAATAAAATATCCCTAGAAATTCCCTTATTGTATCGTTAAATATTTGAGCTTAACAAGAAAATGTTGCAATAACAATAATTTAGTCATATGCCATACGTGATACACGCATAGGCAATCATTTATCTTTCAATACATGACTGATGAGGCAAATTTTTTCCCGTAGTAGGTTGCCAGTTGCCATCCAAGGCTACAGAACCCGGTCTGTCCTGCTATTTATCCATAGCTGGGGGTAGAAGAAGATGGATTCATACCTTACCCAAGGGTATTAGCACATAAGTGAATGTAATGGATTCGACTGGAATTCGAACTCAATGATTAATATGTTCATTATTTTAAGAAGTGGGTACAAATGAAAAGTTGTGAAATTTATAACTGTTTCCATTTCACTGAATCAGAACTTAAACACTTCTATGTACCTTTTTTCATTCATATGTCTTGTTTTTCTATACTCTCAAAATGAAATAGTCCATTATTTATGACATATTGGCAGCATATGTCAAACACTTCTATATTCCCTTCTTTGGAAAAATAGTTTTGGTTTACAAACATTTCCAGAAGTAAAATTTTTGAAAAAAAGTAATTGTCTACTTGGCAGTTAAAACTATTTTGGCAGTCTTCTCTTAAAATAAACCATTTTTTAACAGATTCAATTTTTTGAACTACTGATAGACTTTTTTTATTCTGATGGAAAATTCTGTAAATAGGGAACCAATGAAAATATCTACATTTTTTTCTTTCAAATTCTTCTTGGTCCTGAAGTTATAACTTTCATCATAAAAACCTTCCCTTGAATAAAATAAATAAAGAGACTAAATTTTGTGTTAATTCCATTTAAAAATAAAAACAAATATGCCTACATTTACTAATGTACATATCAGTTGGATTTAGTTGAATTTCTTGTTATTTTAATTCCAGGTTAAATATTCAAAGTTTAGATCATTTTATATGTAAAAATAACTATCACAAATTAATTTTTTAAATTTTCTACAAAATGAAACTACTTAAAACTGAGTTCTAATCAGAAAATAAGTTGTAATAAATTTTCAAAGTTATTAAATTAATTTTATCAAAAATGGGAGAAAAAATAACTGATAAGTTTGGATTTCTTTTAATAAAGAAACAAAGCAAAGTAAAATGACCTAAGGATTTAAAAAACAAATACCCTGCTTTTTCAAGGATTCAATCTCCACAAGATTTATTAATATTACATTTTAAGTACATTGTGCAAAATTATATGAATAAAAAAAGATTAACAGATGTGAACTGTTCTTCCTATTTAGAATGAAACAATCTACTTGAGTAAATATAATTTTTTTTTTCAACTGATTACTTGTTTTTTCTCCAAAATTCCAATTATCTTTTTTTCTGAAAGACAAAATTCCAAATTAATTAACATTATTCTCAATGAAAAATTCTAGTCTCCATCAGAAATTGTCCAAAGTTCATTTTGGAAGAAATATGGTCCAAGCTTTTGACTTTAAGTTACCATTTGTCTCTACCTACCCTGACGATAAATAGGCAAAGTATAACATGTGTATATGTCACAAAACTCACTAGTTCTAGGAAATCTACATTTTATGTAAATGGATTTTTATGTCAGTTAAGATTTCTGGCACACACAATTGAATTGGATTCAGGATGTCTTGCAGTCAAAAGTCTAATTATACTGTGACTCAAGAGTTTTGTTTTCTCAACCTTTTATGTATACTTTATTTAAATTGACAGGTACTAAAATGAAAATGTTTCAATGAGTATGAAAAACACATGAAACCAATTTTTATATACTTCAATTTAGATGGTAGTTATTATGTTCATCAAAATTAAATGTCTTTAACGTAATATTGAAACAATTATCAAATAAAGTTATTTGTAATGGAAAATTAAATGGAGTTTGGTAAGCATTACAATTATTTCCCTCTCATGAGAATTTTCTTCAGTGTTGTAACCAATTGGCTGACCACTTGCAGAAAGATGGATATCTGGAAGCACCTGCTCATTCCATAAACTGATTAGAACAATGGAACTATTCTTGAATAATCAGAAAATGTTAAAAAATATTACATTTTGTATTCAGCTATTGCATACCCTATTTCAACATGAAATAAAATTATCTTTAAAAAATATGAACAAGCATTTTCAAAAGTAAAATAACTGAATTTTGTAATTCAGAAATTATGGTAATTGAATTTTATAACTTCTTATTGAATTTAGAAATCTATACACTCTTGAAGATTTTCACTTTTCTTCATATGGAACCTAAAATTTCATTTTTAATTTTCTTACATGTTTGTGAAGGTTTGACATAAAAAATGAAACTACTGTGAGGTTATCAGGTGTCGTATGATATGCAGACATTGCAGTTCAAAGTATTTGGAGAAGAAAAAATGTAGCAAAAATACAAATGACAATTTAAATAAGAATTAAGAAAAAGAAATCTACTCAGATAGAATTGAAATGGATAAATTCATAACTTGGATAATGATAGTCATTTACTCTTGAATGATATTGGTTAAAATAGTAAAATGTAAAAAGATTTTTTGGTATGTTTTCTGTAAAATTTTATTCAAATTACCATTAAAAATATTAAGGCCAAGAAAGCTGTATAAAAAATAATGTCAAAAAATATAGCCAAATGAAGAGTAATCATTTCTTGCTGATAATATTTTAGCAGACTTCAATAATTTACAGATTTGTATTTATTTGAAATCTTACTCTGATACCAAAATGGTCTCAGACTATTAGATGATAAACAATTGTGTCTGCTTCTTTCCTATTCACTTTTGTGAAATTTCCATTTTTTTCTCACTTCACTGACCTCTTCAACTTTATTCCATATACACTTAATCTGGGGACTTCCACAAAAAGTGCAATATCTAAGGTTGAAAATGAATTTTTAAAATGGAAAATCTTGCTTGAAGCCTTTATTTTGGTTTTAATTTCAAGCTAATAAATTAAATTGAATATTCCAATAATCAAGTTTTTTTTTTTGCTAAACTACTGAATTGCAATGTATACTTTGTTGTATTTCAAAAACTAATTTAATTGACTTAAAGGAGTTTTTTTTTTTTTTTGTTATACATAAATAGCTGATTAATGCCCTCGTTGGTCATTTTTTATTGCAATGTAATTCTCTTTATTAAATGAATCTTCAAAAATAAAATATACTTTACTGAAAGTTTGAGTAATATTAGTGGATTCAAAGTATAATTAATTTGATCTGAAACATATTTACTTTCAGCTTAAAATATCAGAGAAATGCATTTTTAACCTGATAGTAGATGTGTTGACAGATCTAAAATTTGTCCTCAGAAACTTTATCTTTAAAACATAATTGAAGAAAATCACATGAGCAGCTTTTTCATTTAATTTTTAAGTACTCAGTAATATTAAAATTTTAGGAAAATATTATCCGTAACCTAATGTTTTATCAAATTTTAGAAGTATTGATTTTAAATTTACTATAATTATCACACTTATTTTCTGATATGGTCACCTGTACTTACAACAACCAGCACGTTTATACATACAATAAAAAAAACTTAAAATTTTTTTTAGAAATATTGGTGTTTGAGGATTTGTATTAAACTTTTCCATTTATGATTTGTAAATATAGTTTTCTCTTAATAATATCATCTAAAAGGTTGAAATTGATACAAATTTTTAAAGATTTAAAACTTAATAAATTTTTTCTAAAATTGAAAAAAAAAAACAATTCTTTTTTAAATTCATTATTCATCAAAAATCATTTGTTTTAAGACAGTAGTGTCCTCAATATATCTTATACATACAGACCTGAAGATCCAAATAAATATGGTTTATTAAACAAAAATGGCAGCAATGTTGGAGTAAAAGTGTACCAAATAAATTGCCTCAAATCAAGCCAGTACTTGGAGAATGGAAGCCAGGATAGAAAAATTCCAAAAAGAGGTAATATTGGCCCACAAGCGCATTGGCCATACAAGAATTATACACTCATACTTACTGAAACGAGAAGAACAACCAATGTGATCAACATGTCAAATTGCAGACACTATAAAACATGTTTTGACTCTTGCTCCATTTAAGAAAAGATACTTCAATAGAAACAACATAAAGGAGCTCTTTGAAAAAGCAAAGATGGACAAAATATTACTTCACCAAAGAGTGGGTTCATACCAAAAAAAAACTGATATCTAAAGCAATCAAAGTAGTTGTTACGATAGGATTGTGAAAGAAAAATAACTGAAATCATAAGATTGCATTAACAAATACATAAGTAAATAAATATTTGATACCATATGATAAGTGTCAGAAAGATATCTTGGCCTGCGTGTGGCCGAATTTTAAAGGACAATAGAGGGTTGTTATTTGAAATGAAAAAATCATTAAGAGGAGAAAAAGAACCAGGCTTGATGACAGTGTTTTGGCAATTGATAAGAAAATCGGTCAAAGCACCTAGCCTACTTTTGCGTGGAAAGACTCATTGTCAAATTCGGAGAAAGGGAAATTTTTTTAGAACAATAGAAACGAAATTTTTTTAATCAGAAAAAAAGTGTCTTTTTTTTTGGGTTGAGGGTGACCGGTGGAACGGTATACAGATTCTGACCTGTTAAAATTGGAAACCCGCGATAATAAAGTGGGGACATTTTCAATGTAGATAATTAAGATTTTTTTGACTATCAGGTCTGACCAAAAGAACAAAGAGGTGAGGGGATAGCGCCAATATTCTTTCCTGAAGTCACATCTAATTAGCGGCAGGCTGTGTTGACAAAACCCAGGTGAGAAAAAAGCCAAGATTATCATTTTTCGTACGTGCGAAAAAGGCCAAATTAGATTTTGTTTTTTAGAACAAGAACGATATAAGCCCACCCCGATTGATTGCGGAAAACGCCCAACCAGAGTCTCATTAGCCGAAAACGGTCACGTGGCTGCGGAAAGAAAAGAAAAATGCTCGATCAGGAACCATTGGTCAAAGCGGTCACCTGACATACGCGCCTCCCCACCAAAGGCACTATGAGGAAGTAGGGGTGAAAATAATAGCGATAATGAGAAGACAGAAATAAAGGCAGCTATTGGAATTATTGAGAAACCCCTGACGCCGACAGACCCCACCCCAGTTTGTTGCGGCGTCAATAAAAAACAGGACCCCAGTCGACAGAAATCAGTTGGAGTGGAGTTGCAGCTGGACCGCGGGCAGGGAAAGAGCCTGAACGTGGGCATCGGGCCAATTCACTCGCCCCTTTGCGGGCAAAAGAATCCTCAGACAAAAGAAATCCTTCCAGCCCAAGTCGAAGACAGAAGAGTTCAGCCCCGGACGGCAGCGAAGAATCACCTCGGACGACAGAGAGTTGCGGCTGAGTTGCGGCAAAAATCCTTCCAGCCCAAGTCGAAGACAGAAGAGTTCAGCCCGGACGGCAGCGAAGAGATCACCTCGGACGACAGAGAGTTGCGGCTGAGTTGCGGCAAAAAATCCTTCAGCCCAAGTCGAAGACAAGAGAACTTCCAGCCAAGCAGACGAAGAAGAAGATTACTCGAAAGCCGCAAAGAAGTTGCAGCCAAGTCGAAGACAAAGAGAACTTCAGCCCAAGCAGACGAAGAAAAAGATTACTCGAAAGCCGCAGAGAAGTTGCACCCAAGTCGAAGACAGAAGGTTCAACCCCGGACGGCAGCGAGAAGAGATCACCTCGGACGACAGAGTTGCGGCTGAGTTGCGGCGAAATCCTTCCAGCCAAGTCGAACAAAGAGAACTTCAACCCAAGCAGACGAAGAAGAAGATTACTCGAAAGCCGCAGAGAAGTTGCAGCCAAGTCGAAGACAAAGAAGTTGCAGCCAAGTCGAAGACAAGAGAAGTTCTATCTTAGTCGACGAAGAAGAAGAAATACAACTCAAGTCGAAGAAGAATCAACTGCGAATGATCGATAGAAATTAGCCCCAGTGTCGAACTAGACCACACTCCGACATACATAATTCTGAAGAGTAGACAACTCAGAAATCTTTAAGTTGTATGATAGAGGCTTGGTGCCATAGTCCACAAAGCGGGTCGGAAATAAGAACAATTTTTCTTTATGTAACGGACATTAGATATAAAGGTTGTCACCCTTTTTTATCAGTAATTTTTTGTCTCGTGAGTTTTTTTTTTTTTACTTGTGTTTTGCCACCCCCGTCGGACTCAACATATCGGCCCCAATCCCTGCTGGTCCCGTCTGTCTAAGATCTAAACACAGCGTGGGTAGACAGACCGGAGATCAGTACAGTTGCTTCAGTAACCAGGTATTGGAAGCGAGTTGGGAAAGGAGAGGCTGGTGATCATCAACCAAGGGGTTGGGCGGCACGCTGGAACCAGGAGGAGCGACCAGGAGGAGCGACGTCACAGTTAACGCCGTAACCAAGGGATTCGACCCTGGGCCAGGTGTGTAACCGTCACATGTGGTGCCGTGACCAACGGATCAACCCTGAGACAACCACGTCACACGTGGTGCAGTGACCGAGGATTTCAACCCTGAAGACCACGATCGACCGCCGTTACTCAAACGACCAGGGACCAAAGGAAAAGAAAGAACAGAATCGTCTGTGGTGGGACACCTTATTTTATTTCCCAACCTCGATTGTTGCTGCATAGACTGTCCTTCTCTGTAGACATGTCAGATTATGATTCGGATAGAGCAGTGGGGGTGAAGAGGAAGTAGGGGCGGGGGTTGTCAGTGGATTTAAGGA
This sequence comes from Acanthosepion pharaonis, assembly GCA_903632075.3. Lineage (NCBI taxonomy): Eukaryota > Metazoa > Mollusca > Cephalopoda > Sepiida > Sepiidae > Acanthosepion > Acanthosepion pharaonis. Next base: position 40,498 of record CAHIKZ030004150.1, on the reverse strand, counting down.
AGCTGTTGGGTGGACCGGGGTCCCAGTATTTGATGGCAGCAGGAAGGAGTTTAAAAACTGGCTGGCAATCCTCGAGAAGAAACCGAACCATCTACGAGCTTTCGGACCAAGAAACCCTGTATTTGGCATACGATGCCACAAAGGGAAAAAGCGTCTGAGTTCGTGAGGGGCTCTTGGAAAATCAACCCCTTGTCTTGGGAAGAGATAAAAGACTACTAACCAAAGGTTCGCCGACGAAGAATACGGCCATAGAGGCCATGAGGGCCCTTTTGAATCTGACACAGCTACGGGATGAAACCCCGGGAGAATTAGGGGCCCGAGCAGGGAAGCTATCGTCGTTGGCATTCCCCGAAGTGGTCAGGGATAATGCGGTTATGCAGGCTCAACTGGCGGACCTGTATGTAGAGGCGCTGAGCGACGAGCGTGTTCGTCACGACGTATGGAAAAAGGACCGCTCAGACTGTCGGCAGCGATAGAGCTGGCCAGGGAGAGCCAGGGGTGTGGGATAAAGTGAAGGGTGTGGAAAGAAGCAGATGCAAGTCAAGAGGCTGGAAGAAGGGGGGTGAGCGGAAGAACCCCGTGTGGAATCAGAGGGTTAAGGAAGAGGTGGATCGGGCAGAATTATGGGAGGAGGCCCCAATGAAGGGCATGGTCGACCAGGCATGGCTTTTATAAACCCACGCCGGGTCGATATGGGGACTCTGTCTGCTGGACCTGTGGGTACGAGGACCACAGGGCGGCCAGATGTCCGACGAAGTGGGGGTTGCCCCCAGACTTCGATCGTGACAGGTGCACCAGGTGTGGTAAAGGACACCTGGCCAAGTGGTGCAGGCTGAGGAAGGTGCCCCACCAATATTAACAAAGGCCGAGCCCAAGAAAAGCCAGCGGGCCACCCAGAATTAAGAGGGTGGCCCAGTTAAAAAAAGAGAAATAAAAGCTTGGACCAGTGAACGGGTGAACAGCTTGAATAGAGGACGAGTTCCCCGAGAATAGATGCAAAGCCAACCCAGTTAAAAAAGGAAAAGAGCAAAATGTTGGACATGTGGTCGGGCAGGCCACTTTGCGGCAAGCTGTCCAACAAGAAGGTGCTAGTTTGCAGGAGGCCAGGACACCTGAAAAGAAACTGTATTTTAAAAACAGCCATGGGAGACCAGGAGAGGTCCGGCCGGGGTCGCCCAGTGCAGGGGGCACAGAACTCCACCTCATGAGAAAAATGAAGGTGATATATTACTACCAGCGCCTATGGCTGGGTTAACCCAAGGGTGGGGACAGGAAGAGGAAAGCTCAGGTGTTCTCTTCGCTAACGCAAGAGAGAGAACTATCCTGTAGAGCAGAGATAGGTGGTAGAGAGATGAGGGCTTTGGTGGACACAGGAGCATCTGTGTCATTGATGATGAGAGAGGAAACATACAGGCAGGTGAAACGGAGGAGAAGGTTGCAGGAAGCGGACATAGAGATCACGCAAGCAGATGGGGCCCCCTGGAATAAAAGGGATGGTGAGGGCTCCCGGTGAGGATTGGGAGGTGAAAAGCACCCAAAATTTTTACGTAACCCCCGACCTGTGTACAGAGGCAATCTTGGGAGAAAGATTGGCTCCGAATAAAAAGAGCTCAGATCGAGTTTAACCCTACTGTGTTGGTGGTGAACGGCGAGAACAACGCCATTGGGATGCCACCAGAGGAAGAGATAACCATAGTGGTGGAGGAAGATGTAAAGTTACCTCCTAGGACCGCAGTGTCCCAGGGAAAGGGTAGGCTAATGTCAAAAAAAAAAGGTACGGAGAGGACCTCTGCAGTTGGTCCCTGTAGAAGGAAAGGGGCCTAGAAGATAACGAAGGTAACCCTGTGCGAAACAGTAGTGGAGGCAGCCGAGTTAGTGCCATTATGATGGTGAACCAGGCCCAAAAGACTATAAAGGTTAGGAGGGGGAAGATGAGGGAGAGCGCTTCCCCTACGAACTCTGAATCAGGTGAGATTCGAGGAGGAACGAAGGAAGCTAGTAGAGCAAACAAAAGGAATCTTAGATGAGGATATATTAGCACCGGATCAATTTAGAACCAGAGTGGGGGTCTGTTAAGGAACAATCGAGATGTGGTGGCCCCAGTCAGACAAGGAGCTAGGTCAGACCCACACAGTCGAAATGAAAATCGACACCGGAGACCACCCCCCCTGAAATTAAAACCCTACCGAACACCTATACATAAAAAGACCCCTTGTAGAAGGGCAGTAGAAATGTTGGAAGCTGGGATGATCGAAAGATCGATCTCTCCTTAAGGAGCTTCCCAATAGTAATAGTAGGTAAGAAAGATGGCGGCCACCGTTTCTGTGTAGATTTTAAAAGCTGAATTCTATATCGAAGCCGTTGGCGGTGCCATTGCCGATTCGATAGACGACATTTTGGCATTATTAGGGAAGGCAAAGTACTTCTCTACGTTGGACTTGAGGTCCGGGTATTGGCAAGTAGCCCTGGATGAGGCTGACAAGGAGAAGGCCGCATTCGCGTGTCACCTGGGACTGTTTCAGTTCAGAGTGATGCCATTCGGTTTTAGCTAATGCCCCAGGAGTCTTCCAACAACTAATGTCAATAGTGTTAGGAGGATACGAGCTTTGCCATGGCGTATTTGGACGATATCTTGATATTTTCGGACACAGTGGAACAACACTTTTTCATTTAGGACAGGTGTTGGGAAGGTTGAGGAAACACGGATTAAAATTGAAATTGTCAAAGTGTCAGTTTCTGAGGAAGAAACTAGGTATTTAGGCTTCGTCATAAACGGAGACGGTATTAAACCGACATGGATAAGGTAAAGGTCATAAAGGGAAATGCAGAGCCTAAGACAGTGAAGGCAGGTAAGAGGTTTATAGGGCTTATAGGCTACTACCGGCTTCGTCCCGGCATTTTCAAGAATTGCCATACCGCTAGTGGCCCCTGACGAAGAAATACGCTAGGTTCAAGTGGACAGAGGACTGTCAACGAGCATTTGATTCGCTAAAGGAACAGTTGACAACCGTCCCACTGCTGACGTACCCAGACCTCAGCAAGCCCATGATATTATACACGGATGCCAGTGAGCAGTGTGTAGGAGCAGTACTTACCCAGCCGTGTCCTGATAAGGAAGGACCAGTGCCAGGCATACCAGAGGAAGTACCGATATACTTCCTCTCCATAAACTCTCAGAGACACAACAGAGGTGGCCAGTAATAGAGGGAAGCATATGCTATCATGTATGCTCTCCAAAAACTGGACTACTATTTAAATGGTGCGGTCTTCACTATAAAAAGACAGACCACAAGCCTCTGCAGTACCTATTGCAGGCAGAGTGGACAAATAATAAGAAAATTCAACAGTGGGCACTTAAGTTAAGTGGCTACCACTGTAAAAATATAAAGTATTTGGCAGGAAAAGGAAAAACACGTGCGCAGATTTACTCTCAAGAATACCAGAAACATTTGGAAGAAATATCTGTAAGGGTAGAACAGGGGAGTAGATGATAAAGCCTATAGAATAGGAGTAATTAACTCTAATAAGCTAAAAAAGATCGCCCTATATTAGAATCGGACGAAGAGGGGACGCCCAGATAATAACCGATCCCTACTGGACAGAAGGAATTGAAAAGGACAAGCAGACAGTGGGGAAATAGCTGCTCTGAGAGAGAAGTAAAAGGCAGGAGAGACCACCAAGTATGCCATAATAGAGGAAAGAGCTGTATTATCTCTCAGGAAGGGATGAAGAAGTCAAACCCAAGTTGTATGTGCCCAAAAGTTTAAGACCAGAGATATTGGAACAGTGCCACGAAAGGTTAGGTCACATGGGAATTGATAGGACATGTGATCTCATAGGAAGAAAGTACTTTTGGCCCAAACTGTACGGAGAAGTCACTAACTATGTTCGGGTTGTGTAGTGTGCCAGTCATGAGCAGAAGGCAGGAAATGGCACCCTTGGAGGACAGACGTACCAAACTTCCCTTCGAGAAAAATAAGTATGGTTGTATCAGGACCATATGGGGAAACTGCACAAGGAAACAACTATATAGTGAGTTTTGTCGATTGGCTAACAAATTGGCCTGAAGCATTTGCAGTACCAGACAAGAAGGCCAGAACTGTGGCCGGGTTGATAATAAGTGAAATCTTCCCTAGGTATGGTGCCCCTGTGCAATTGGTAACAGATAATGGCACGGAGAATGTGAACAGCATCATGAGAGAAGTTTTGACAGGTTTGAATGTAGAGCACATAAAAACATCCCCATATCACCCCCCAGGGAAATGCTAAAGTGGAAAGGTTTCATAGAACCTTGGGAGATGTATTAGCCAAGTTGGTCAGAGAAAACATTGGAAATTGGGACTTGTATTTGACGCAGGCTCTGGCGGCCGTGAGATTTACGATAAACAGAAACCTCAGATTTTCTCCTTATTTTTTTTGTTGTTTGGCAGAGACGTGGTCCTGCCTGTAGATAACCTACTGAAGCCCCGAAGAAGGTATGGGGGAAGATCATCATCAACTATTGCTGGAACAGCAACATAAGATATTCATTACAGGCCAGAAGAAGAATAAAAGGGCCCAGAAGAAAAGAAATGAGAGGTGAATGCTGAAAGAAAGGTGGTAGAATTGAAGGTTGGAGACCCTGTCTACTATAAAATCCACAGAGAGAAGGAAAACTGGACCAGAGATGGGAACCATACTACCGGATAGTGGAGCAGACAGGACCAGTATCATATGTAATATGGGATCAAGTGGCAGGACGAGCGAGGGAGGGTTCATGCCAATGATCTGAAGAAGGCTGAAATAGCTAACCTGAAATGAGCGAGCCGAGGCCTAAAAGACAAGGAAAAGGAAGGTAACTCTGGTTGAACCGGAAGGAATGGAGCGGAGGAAGACTCCGAAGAAGATGAGGAGATAGGTCGACTTGACCAGATAAACGAAGCAGTCCGAGTGACAGAGTTGGAACCCTCAGCGGGGATTAGCGATGTTCAGTCGTCGACTGAATCAGTGCAGAAGACCCCGTGAGATCGCCATCACCCCCATGTCCGAAGAAAAAGGAAGAAAAAAGACGAAGAGGTCCAATCAAGCAGTCAGAAGGCTCTAAAAGAGGCACCCTGAACAAGACAGAAGGGCCCAGCAGAGTGGGAGGAGGAGGATCGAATACCCTTTTCCAGCTTAAGGAAAGGATAAGGAACAGGAGAAGTTTAGACATAGAGTCGAGAGGTATTGAAGACATTCAAAGGCGAAGACTCTAAACAGAAAAGAAGAATCAGGGGATGAAGAAGGGACAAAAAACCTCCTGGACGGGAGTTAAACACAGAAAGAAGGTTAGAGGTCGAACAGGAATCACCTCAGAAGATGAGATCAGGGAGGAGAAGAACCCCAAATCTCAGTAGAACAAAAGGGCTGTGCAGAATAAAGCATTTAGTGTCGACAGATAACGACACTGGCTCATCAAGATCCTATTGGCTGACTATGGTAGATGTGAGTGGAGGGGATGGGTCATGAGCTGCACCTCACAAGGGACGGAAGAAGATCATTGGCATTGTTGATTGATCACCAGTGGTGTCATGAAATTACGACCTTTAGAGTGGGCGCCACGCACACCTGACCAGACCATTCTGTCTGCTAGAGGTTAGTTAGAGGAGGGAAGAGCCGAACTAAGAAAAAGTTATGAAATGATTGAGTGATGAGTCGAGCGAGACTAAGTGATTGTGAAGAATAACAACAAGAGAATTTGTTACCTTTCAGGAATGATAGCAAGGTACAAAGGTGGAAGCAGACTACATAGCATTAAATTCAGGAGAACAGAAATTCATGTTGCTATCAACTGAAGAAGCTAGAAGGTGTAGAGATGATACCCTGGGGACTTGTACCTCGTTGAGCCCTATCTATAAAACTGGTAACCACAGACTGTGCATACTAGAATTGTTTGAAGGGGGGGGGAAGGAATCAAAAGAATCTGCCAAGTAAGAGTGTTTAACAAACTCAGCATTACCACAAGCTATCAGTGTTTCAGACAGGGGTGTGGGCAGTAGCCACACAGAAACATATCAACCTGTCTGGGGTATGTGGGGAGAGTCCACAAGGACATTAAGAATAAAACCTGCCACCGTTATCCCTGGTGACGCTACCCATGGGATGTTCGGCGGTTGGGGTGTCCATCTCCTTGCCCCCCCTATTACCAGATGGAAGAAAGGTATGAAAAAAAGATTCACTCATAGAGATGATTGGTAGAGCTTGATCAATTGTACAGAGTTATGGGAGCCGATAGTGAAGAGATTCTCTAATGTCACCTTAAATAAGATGCCAGTATTAATGAAGCCAATAGAAAAGATCGATATGGATCATAGAGATAAGTTAAGTGCGTTGGGAGACGAAGGTGTAGCTTGGGAAGACGATGAGCAGATCGCGATAAGTTGGTCAATAGTGATGGGTACATTCCTAGTTATAGCCATCAGGGGTGTAATAATATGGAAGATTAAAGAGTAAGAGAAGATTGGCGAACGACAGTCTAGTGAGCATGCAGCAACTCGAGAGGGAGATGCCGAGCGTGTTCCTTACTCAGACAGGACTGGCGAAGAAATTGCTGAAAGACCAATGGAGGAGGCTGGCGTGAGACCACCACGTGCGGCGGAAAAACCTCCCACGGCAGAGAGGAAAACATTGACCAAGAAGAACGAACCCTAGTGAACACATCTGCACCTACAGACACACGCACACATTACCTTGCATGTAGAACAGAAGAAAATGAAAAGAACATTACCTTGCATGTAGAACAAAATAAAAAGAAAAGAAAATTTCATTGCATGTAGAACAAAAGAAAATGAAAAGAACATTTCATTGCATGTAGAACAGAAGAAAATGAAAAGAACATTTCATTGCATGTAGAACAAAAGAAAATGAAAAGAACATTTCATTGCATGTAGAACAAAAAGAAAATGGAAAAAGAACATTACCCTTGCATGTTAGAAAGTAGAATAGAATTGCATGAGACAAATGCATGGTGCATATTAAATGATGTAATTGGGTTTAGGTGTCATTTACGGGTAAATGACAAATCAGTTAAAGGGAGGATTGTAGGCACCTTGCATTATTAAAATATTCATAGAAATATGATTTAATTTTTTTTTACTCGGTTTACTAAACAGGTTGTTGATTTTTTTTTTTAACGGAAAATAATTGAGTTGAAAATAATTCACTAAGATTGTACTTAGACGATCCTAAAAGAAAAAAAAGAAAGAGGAAGAAAAAAAAAAAAAAAGAGAGTTGGATGATGCATGACCCAGTCATAAGCGAAGATAAGTGTCAGAAAGATATCTTGGCCTGCGTGTGGCCGAATTTTTTAAGGACAATAGAAATTGTTATTTGAAATGAAAAAAATCATTAAGAGGAGAAAAAGAACCAGGCTTGATGACAGTGTTTTTGCAATTGATAAGAAAATCGGTCAAAGCACCTAGCCTACTTTTTAAATGGAAAGACTCATTGTCAAATTCGGAGAAAGGAAATTTTTTAGAACAATAGAAACGAAATTTTTTAATCAGAGAAAAAGTGTCTTTTAGGTTGAGGGAGGACCGGTGGAATTGTATACAGATTCTGACCTGTTAAAATTGGAAACCCGCGATAATAAAGTGGGGACATTTTCAATGTAGATAATTAAGATTTTTTGACTATCAGGTCTGACCAAAAACAAGAACAAAAGAGGTGAGGATAGCGCCAATATTCTTTCCTGAAGTCACATCTAATTAGCGGCAGGCTGTTGACAAAACCCAGGTGAGAAAAAAACCAAGATTATCATTTTCGTATGCGATCGAAAAAAACCAAATTAGATTTTTTTTTAGAACAAGAACGATATAAGCCCGCCCGATTGATTGCAGGAAAACGCCCAACCAGAGTCTCATTGGCGAAAACGGTCACGTGGCTGCGGAAAAGAAAAGAAAGAAATGCTCGATCAGGAACCATTGGTCGAAAGCGGTCACCTGACATACGCACCTCCCCCACCAAAGGCACTATGAGGAAGTAGGGGTGAAAATAATAGCGATAATGAGAAGACAGAAATAAGGCGACTATTGGAATTATTAGAAAACCCTGACGCCGACAGACCCACCCCGGTTTGTTGCGGCGTCAATAAAAGCAGGACCCCAGTCGACAGAAATCAGTTGGAGGGAGTTGCAGCTGGACCGCGGGCAGGGAAAGAGCCTGAACGGCAGCATCGGGTCCGATTCACTCGCCCCCCTTTGCGGGCAAAAGAATCCTCAGACAAGAAATCCTTCCAGCCCAAGTCGAAGACAGAAGAGTTCAGCCAGACAAGCGAGAAGAGATCTCTCGGACGACAGAGATTGCGGCTGAGTTCCAGCGGCAGAGAAGAGATCTTCAGCCAAGTCGAAGACAGAAGAGTTCAGCCCCGGACGGCAGGCGAAAGAGATCCTCGGGGAAGAGAGAGCAGCCAAGTTGCGAAGAAATCCTTCCAGCCCCAAGTCGAAGACAAAGAACTTCCCCAACAGCAGAGGAAGAAGATTACAAAGCCAGAAGTCGAAGTCGAAGACAAGAGAACTTCCAGCCAAGCAGACGAAGAAGAAAGATTACTCAGAAGAGATTTGCAGGCAAGTCGAAGACAGAAGAATTCAGCCCAGACGGCAGTGTGAAGAAGAGATACACCTCGGACGAGAGAGTTAGAAATTATGGCCAGCAAAGAAAACTCCTTCCAGCCCAAGTCGAAGAAAAGAGAATTTTTTCTTTATATAGCCATTAGATATAAAGGTTGTCCCAAGCAGACGAAGACTCAGAGATTAATCCCTGCTGAAAGCCGAGTTGCCAAGTCAAAATATCTGTTGTAGAGGCCACATGTGGAGAATCCTGTTGTTGCTGTCTTTCAATCTTCCTGTCTAATCTCTCTGCACTTCTGCTTCAGTTTATTGATATTTTTGAAAGCATCTTTGTCAATAATTCCAAGTTGAAAACTGCCTTTTGATCCTGTTTTCTCTATCTCTAAGCTTTTAATTATTCACTTTCTGCAATGGGACTTGAAATTTCAAAATGTATATAAGTTTAAGAACAGATCTGACATACATGATAAACATGAAGGAAAATATCACAATATTATTTACTAGAAGTAAATTTATATTTTTCAGTGAATTCAAATTTTAAAAATCAAGAGATAAATTAAGCAAAGAAAAACAAACATAGAATTAACATTAACTTCTTTTAAAGAGAACAAATTCAAACATCTATTTTAATAAAATTTCAAATGTAAATTAGAAATAAGGAAAAGAAACATTATTACTTACCTAAATGGAAATAGTTTTTATTTTGATGAAAGAAACTAACACAATGTTTTAAAGAAATGTCCGTTACTTTGAAAATACAAAATGTTTACTTTCTTTTTCAAATAATTAAGTCTGTTGTATAAAAATACAAAAGAACTAATTAATTTTACAGTGCAAATGAACAATGGTTGAGATTTCAATATCAAATGTAATAAAAATAACAGCAAATATTTATAATGGTGAAAACTTAGAAAGAAAATTCTAGGACAAGATTCAAAAACTAATTATTTTACTATTGTTGATTAAAATGAGATTTTATAGCATGTTTTTGTATTTTCTTTTTTGAGAATTAGTCTAACTTTTTTCCACTGAAAAAATAACAAAACCTACATTCCATTGAGAAAAAAAAGAAATTGATTTTCATTGCTGACCACAACCTAAGTACATTATATTTAATATCCATTTTGCCTTTATAAAGTGAATATTTTATATTTGTTTTTCTTTGATTTATTGAGAATGAGGTTAATTTTGCAATTGAAAAATATTTTATTAAATGACATTTACACAATTATTTTCCATAAGGGTACAGAATTTTTTGACAGCCTCAAATCTTTCACTGATCAATGGAATGAAATCCCAATCATCCAATTTTGAACCTAATCTTAACTTAATCATATCTAATTTCCTCACAAAATATTTTCTGAAATTATTTATCATGTCAAACTTCAACTTTCAAATTGATTGCAATATCAAAGTTCCAAAATGAACTATTATCCTCCTGTCTAGTCCTGCTATTCTGTTTCTGTTCAATTTGGTCAATGCAGATTTCACTTCAGATTTTAATATTTCTAGTACTTTCATATATTTCCAGTTGTTCTCATATTCATTTCATCTCTGAAGTATTTTTTCTTTCTCTAATCTCAGTGTCCTTGGATTTTATGCATCTTGTTAATGATCATGTCTTTTGTCCTGTTACTTACTTTTTATGCATATCTGCAATACTCATTCTTTCTATTTCTGCACATTTTTCATTGAGCCACTCCTCTTTAGCTTGCTTGCATTTGTTCCTAATATCTTTGTGCAGAGTTCTATATTCTGTGCTGTATGTTGGCATTGTTTCTTGTCTCTTTTTCACCATGTTAAGAATTTCATCTATCATCTATTCTTTGTATAGTTTTCATTGGGATGATCTCAATTGTTGATATTACTAAAGCTTCTCTTAATCTGTCACATTTTGAGTTTCCATTCTTATTTTGTCTATTGTATTAGCTTTTAACACTGTTCATATATTTCTTCTTCAAATTGGCTTATTCAGGAATCTGTCATAATGCAATTTGCATGCTGCCTTTGCTGTCTTCAATTTCTGTAGTTTCCCTCTAAGTCTATGTATCAATGGAAGGTCGTTGCTCTCACAGTCATTACTTGGCTATAATTTGCAGTGTAAAACTGGATTCCTGAATCTGTTATTGATAGTTGACTGGGTTTTCATTTCTCCTCCTGGGACTTCTCCATATCCATATATATCTTTGGTGTTCTTCAAACCACTTGTTGGCTATTACCTGATCATTCACCATTGGACCCATTTTTTCTGAGTTCATTATGAGTTCCTCATCTCAATTCTTTTTTTTTTAACTATTTCACCATATCTCAATTTGCCTATTTTGGCATTCAGGTCACCCATGATGATTGTAATTTGTTGCAATTTGCATTGAACATTGGCCTCATCGAATCTAGAATATACTTTTTCAATTTCTTCTGTACTTTTTGCTATCAATGCATAGACATCTATGATGGATATGTTAAAAGGTTTTTTTCTGTTTACTGACAAGAGTTCTTTCAGATAGTTGACAGTATCCCAGAACACATTTCTTCATAACTTAGTCTTATATAAGTCCTACTCCTCTATCATTTTCCTCTTGGCTGGCATATATGATCCTGTTTTTCACTGACAAAATCTCCATTGTTTGTCCACCTCATTTCACATACACCTAAAATATTAACATTCAAAAAGTGCTGATTTAGTTATCAACCATAACATACACAGACAATATATAAGTCTTAACTTTTTTAAAGTAAATTATTACCTTGAATTTTGAGTTAATAGTGAATTTTACTATTCAGTATTTTATCACAGCCAAAAAGTTTCATAACTTATAATCAGAAACCTGAATTAAAAAAAAAATCTTTATCATATCCCCTCATTCCTATTGGGGATGGAGAAGGCATATGTAATGAGGTTGGATTTTGAAGTAATTACCCTGTTGTTATATGTATTTGTAGTAGTAGTTGATAGTGGAATCCTGTCTACTTTTTTATACTGAAAATAAAATAAATAAAACTGTACAACATAAACAATAATCCTTGAAATATGTGTCAATATTAATAAGAAGAATTTATATTTTTCTTTCTCATGATGTGAATTACAGATATTGGTAAGGTGTGTTTAAAAGTGTTCTTAGTGTTACTGTCTCTTTTGTTTCTTTGAAAGTTTGTGCTTACTTGTTTTTGTTTGTTCCAAGAATCTGTTGGTGAGGATAACGTTTGAGATCAGTTTTTGATTTGCACAGATGGATGAGGATATGTTTGTGTTTGCTACTCTAGTCTACTGACCCTACTGTCCTGACTGCCCTTGCTTGGGGTTGAAGGGTCGTTTTTATAATAAGATTTTAGAATGATGAAATATCTTTCTCATCTTTCATCATTGGTGACTAGATTGTTTTTAAGATGATGAATTTTTTTTTTTTTATTTCAGGGATGATGAAATATCCTTATTTTCTGTCATCACTGATGGCAAGGTTATTTTTAGAATGATGAAATATCATCACTATTGTGGATCATAACACATATCTACAAATGTAATGTCCAGAGGGTATTTTTCATTAAAAGACAAGATAATAATGAGGCTTTATCCTATATGTAAACAGCTTCATTTTTCAAACACATTTAAGATAATCTGACTTCAGTTACATTGATAAACCTATTTACATCAAGATTAACAGACTTAGTGATTGTCTTTGACTGTTTAATATGATGAAATCATAGGGTTGAAATTAGCTCAATTCTATTCATTAAACTATCTGTAAATCTATAAGGACTTTTTCAAAAGAATCATTTAATTACAGAGATGTGATTTATGACTTGATAAGCAAATTTACATTATTTACTTGGTTAGAAGAAGAGATTTTAGTGATTTTTTTAATGGTGGTACCTGGACATGTGATTTAAATGTTTTTATGTGAAAATGAGATTCGTTTTCATCATTTGATGCTTTTTTATTTCCAGAAAGGAAAAAAAAAATTCTACAAATAGCAAAAAAAGATATGTGCTATAGTTGAGAGTACTGTAAGTAGTTTGCTAAGTTCAGGAGTAGAAATTTTGATCAGGAAAATCAAGAATATTCTGGCAGGCCTGCAATCTTTGATGATGATCAAATCAAAATGGTGATTAAAAGTAGTCTAGGTCACATGATATACTTTGCATATATGAAATATTTGAAAACATTTGGATATGTGAATTACCAAAATGTTTGGGTGCCTCATGATTCAATAGACTATTTATGGGTTATGGTTTGATGATTGACTCAGCCTGTCTAAATCTGTCTACCTTTTTCCTTTGATGAAGTCTTAGTTGTGTTAGCAATATGTTCTACTACATGATAAACTTCCATCTGATTAGTTTGGATGCATTTTTTCTGTAAATTGGCAGACAAAATGTTTCTATAAACTTCTGAATTAATCCTGTTGCTAGCATTATGAGTTACATCAATAATAAATATGAATGAGCCTGTTCTGGAAGCAGGCAAGCAAGCCCAAGCCAACGTACTCCCTCCATCATGCCTCACAGATGATCTTGTATGCAATGTTCAATGGCTCTGATCGATTTTCCTTTTCTCTGCTTCAAAATGGCTTGCTCTGATAGTCAGCTATTTCATCTTGATGTTGATTTATCCTTTTTAACAATGAATACAATGTTTACAGGTAAAAGCCAAGACTAAAACCAAGAGTAGTAATTCAGATTTATTTAATGTTTAAACAATCTAAAAAGCAATACCTCGGCAACAAGTAACACTTGTCAGTCATGTGTGCCACTAGATTTGCTCACCTGAAAAATGGGTGGGTTCAAATAAAAGGTGGTATGTCTGAAGTTGTTTAACACATGTAAATGTAAATGCCAGGAAATAAAAGTTGAAATTCTGAACTCTTGTCTCATATTCATATTTTAATCTTAAACTCAGATATCTTCAGTGAACAACAAAAACAAAGGAATTGGCCTTACCATTCCAATATTTTTGGAGAGGACTGTATGAAATATAGTTGTAAAGTATCTTATATTTATGGGTAAATGTTAATTATCAGAGATAAAGCATATGTAGATATAAAACTGGACATGAAGGTCAACAACAAATGGCGATAATGTTTCATACTTGAAGATAATCTGCAAGCCTGGAAGAGACTGTCACTGCTCAGTGTTGACCTCAGTGTCCCCCTCAGACATTTGTAAATTATAGCAGTTGAGATTTTATAACCTGATAAAACTCATCACAAGATTAAATGATTTTGGGCAGTTTTAAGATTTTATTTATTACATCTAGAAAAAAAAAAATTTTTGAAAGATACAATTTTTTTTTATCATGTAATGTGCACACATGCATATTTATTTATTACAGAAATCTGTTACTCTTTTGTACTTGTCATATGCATTTGAATAATTCAGAAATTTTCAGAATTAATTCAGGATATTGAAAAGGTGAACTCACATTGCTATTTGGAAGAATTATTAAACTAGCAAGTTAATTTGAATCTCCACCTCCTCAAAATCCTGAATGGCCCCTGTAATCTTTGGCAAGAAAAAAATCAATACTGTCTGGTGTGAGCAGTACTGACAAGTTCTCAGCACAACCAAGAAGTGATTAAAAATAAATGCTTATGTATAGCTATTTAGCCAGATTTGTACGTGTGCATATATTATATGAATAAAGTCGGATGAGAATCTGACAATATGATAAATATATTAGATAATTTGGAAAATCTGCTTTGACATGTTTTACCAATGAATTGGTATAATTAGAAAAAGAATTTGATTTCACATAAACAAAATCTACATTAGCAAGAACAAACATAATATTTATTGAAAATTATATACAAATATTAATAAATAAAAATTTAATATAATTTAATTAGATGAAGATGTTTTGAATGTGTCATGATCTGTGTGTTCTACAGTTAATATAGGACTGTACTATTTCAGTGTATTACCTTTTCCTACTAAATTAGTACTGAATTATTATGGGATACATAAACTCTGAAAAGAAATTATTTGTTGAAATTAGTTTTAAAAAAAAAATCAAACTTTCAGATGCTTAATGTGAATCAGGTTTTGACTCACTAATGTATAATTTGTTGTTCTTGTGAAATAAAATATTTTTTGATGATGCTGAAATAAAATATTTTTCTGATGATGCTAATTTATTAACAAACATGTTGAAGTTTCCAAAATAGTGTGGATATGGGAATCAACTCTGCATGGTGACTGTTAGTTTCACAGCTTAATGTAATCTCAAACACATTGAAATATAAAACTGACAGTCACCAAGCAATGTTGATTCCTATGTATATGTTCTCTATATCTATAAATTGTCTATCTTTGATATTGAGCATTTCTATAAATAAAGCAACTATTAAACAATATAGTTTAATGATTATTCTTAAAGAGTTAACATTTTACAGTTATATAAAAAAATAATTACCACTAAATTATACTATTGCAATTATATAATAGATATAGTAAATTTTAATTTGGATCATTCAAATAATAATTTAACTAACCAAACACCTACTGTGAAATATTGCATATTTTAGTTTGAAATGACAAATGGAAATAAATTTCCCTTCCAATTACAAAAAGATATAACACTTTATTCAAAGGTGAAAACAGATGAGGACATGCATATATATTTGAGAGGAAATACTTTATCTATCTATTTACAGAACTTGAATGTGACAATAGTCTATTTAAGCAGTGAACTGAATACATTAGCAGATACAGAAAAGAGAAATGAATTAATGTCTTAATTGATAGTTGACATGGTTGAATATGATATAACTAGAGCATGAATAGTGAGAGAATATAGAAAGCTGGTGTAAATGAAGCTGTTTTGAGAGATTGACACCAACTAACAAGACAATTTCCATTTTATATCCCTAGTCAGCCTGCCATATTTCTTACTGATTGAAATATGTATAAATTATAGGTTAGTGAAGGATAGATAAGTTCTGTTGTGCTACATGAGAAACAATGCAATAAGGAAATATTTACAATAAATAGTGCATAATTTTACAGATATCTGATTAGATAGAAATCATTCTTTCTTTTGAAGTAATTATTTTTCTTATTGCATTTGTGCCATTCAAAATATTTATTTCAATTATATCAAAAATAGCTGCCATATTAATGTTGCTTTTCATTAAAAAAAAACTGTCAAAGTTTTGTTTACTGATTCTGACACAAAAAAACAGTAGGAAAATTGCAGAATTCAAATTTTGTTGGGAATATACCAAGGGGGAATCTCAATCACTGTGGCTGAGATGGGGATACACAACCAGTATACTTGCACTGAGAACTGTTTTGAGTCACTGCCAGTTTCAGATTTAGCACCCAAAAACTAATATTTGGTAACATGAAGCAGTGATCAAACTTTGATTTCCTTGGCAAGATTGACCCTCAGCCAGCACCTTCTAGTGTGTAAAAGTTACAGCAGAGATGGATGTCTGATTGAAGAACGATCAAATTGAATAATATGGTTGGGATTAACTTTCGTTGCTAGGGTATATTGTGACCAGCCTCTTGTTAGGATTGAGCCTCTCCAACCTCCTGTCTAGCCCAAGTAAGGGCCAAAGTGGAGTGTTGCAATTCACATGATCATTTTGACGTGGGTCATGGAATGTTCAACCACCAGGATCTCATCCTCAGACATAACTGATTGACCCCACCACCCAGGTGGCCTCATTGAGGAATTTCTACGATAAGCAGAGTTGCAGTCAGTGTATCCTGAAGCCCCACTAACTGTGTCGGATGTAGTTTAATGCCTTACCCAGGACAAAGAATCTGGTTAATGAGTCTCCAGAACTCACAGGAACCAAGCCTTTCATTGGCAATTCTAGCTTAGACTAACTGATTAGCTAACCATAACATTCTCCAGATCTTTTTTGCTGCAGTTGCAGGCAGTTCTGAATTTGGAATGAGCCTCACTACACCATTTACAATAATAAAGATGGAAGTAATGGTAAACTATAGCCACAGCACATTCAGCTATGTACCAAGGGAAACTATTTAGCCTAACCCTAAACACTGCTTGAAAAGGATGAAACTCAATATTGGAAAAGTTTCACAGAAATATGAAGGAGGCTATTCTTGATGCTCTAATTTTAAAGAAAGATGCTCAATCATCTTCCCTTTTGAAAACTTTAAATTTAATCTTTCCATGTAAGATAGAATTAATGAAATTGTTGATATAGAAAAATTATATAAGAGAAAATATTTGTTATTCATAAATATGAAAGAATTCATATTGTCAACACCTGAAACAATGGTTTAAGCCGAAAATTAGCCTTGTTAAAATGATGCAGATTTTATTTATAAAGTGGTAGAAAGCAAAAAATGTTAAACTTCATTATACATTTTATAAAAATGTTTTGCATTATGCTTTTGAAGATAGAAAATAATCGTGTTTTTGGACTGAAAACTTTCATTTATAGAAGTTAATTATTTTCTATATGTAGACTATTTATAAGATATAAAATCCTATATTTTACAAGCAATAAGTGAAACACAAATATGTAAGAAACACACACACATAAGTAGGATCAGAATCCCTAAAACAAAAACTTTTGTACAAATCAGTAAGAAAATAAGATCCAAAATGAAATAAGTCGTTTCAAGGATTTGATTTGATTGGACAGTCAGTCAGTTGCTATGTTTCCAACTACATCCGTATGTTTATATTCCAAATGAACTGGCCACTGGGTGCTATCCTGCGTAAACTGAAAAGCTTTCGTTTGGAGCCATTCACATGATCAGGATAACTATATATACACTGATTTTGGGAGCAATAAAAACATACACAGCAAAGACTCAGTCAGCAGCTGGACATGGATCATCCATCGATGAAAAACGTTTGGATCTGTAAAACCTGACCAGAATTCTTTCCTTACCATTATGACATCTCAGTAAGCGACAACTACACACCATTCAATGGAATATCCACGCAACACAAGAAAATATTCATAGCCATGGAAAAAATTAAGTCTGATCATCTATCTGTATGTCCATTTCCTTTTGAAACCATGTTTATATAATTTAACAGGTAAAGAATATTTTGTATCTTTACCATCTGTTACCAATTTTACATATTTAGTCATTATTATTCTGATTCACAACTTTTAAACATTTCAGCCACAAAAGTATAACACTCAATAAATATTGAATATCAATAACAGATTTCAACTCTTGCTTGACAGGCGTCACCCATTTCTGTTCTTCTTTCTCTTTAAAAAAAAAAAAAGAAAAAAAAAAAAAAATGAAATCAAAGGTAAACAACTCTTCCATTTATAGGAAGAGTTGTTTCCCTTGATAATAATAAATTCTGAATTAATATTTAGGGTATGCAAATTATATTTCTCTCTTTGTATTTGTCTCTCTCTCTTTCTCTTTTCTCTCTCTCTCTCTCTCTCTCTCTCTCTCTCTCTCTCTCACACACACACACAAACAAAAAAAAATAAAACAAAACTCACTTTAAATGATTTTCTTTTAAGTTAAATTTTGGTTTTATTTTCGTAAAAAAATAATTTAAATTAGTTTTTAGACATTTTTAACATTGGTATGGTCACTCATCAAACCTTGATTAGAGACCAAAAAAAAAAAAAATGAAATTTAAAATCTCTTAAAAATCCAGTATTTGTCCTGGAGAACGGTTTCAAAATAATTAATCCTTAAATTTATTATTTATCTGAAATTTGTAAAAATAATACATTTTCCTTTAAAAATAGTGAAAATAATGGTTATTTACACATGGTAAGGCTGTGAGTAGTTGCCAAAGTTATAAACCAACAACACTAGTCTTCTACTGTCAACCCCATATAAAAGTATAGTTGTTTTATTCCTCTGTACTTTAATCTAGAAACTAGTATTAATTTATTTTTTAAACATAAATATCTTTAACTGTATATAACCAATTGTTGTAAATTGTTCTCACCAAGAAACTCAATGTGGAGAGGAAAACCAATGGAATTCAAACGCTAGTGTGGCAGTTGGTCAAGGTAAGAAACAGGGAATCTTTTTCTCTTTGTCGACCAGTTTTTATGTTTAGTGTTGTAGTAGATCCTGTCTGATTGGATGGATGAGAATACAAAACATTTAATTAACACCTTCTGGAAAGCTATAAAGGAAATCCTTTTCACCCTCCAGATAGTTTTGTTAGTTCTATTTGTATGTTTCTACATTAAACAGTTACAATATTAGATACTGTTACTATTACAAGGACAGACATTTCATGTAATCAACAATGCAATTCGTTGAAATCTCAAACTTTTATTACCTGGGGACGCTATGAAATGCTGCTATAACAGGCAAGAGTTCTATCATTTTTCTTCTTTCACATTGAGTTTAGGGTACAACACTTTTAAATTGCCTAGCTGTTCGAGTTTTCCCTCCCCCAATCCATCAGCATAAAAATTCTGATGCAATAGTTTATGAAACCTAGAATTTTTTTTTTTCCTATTGCAGTATAAAAATATAATTAAAATGAAAATAAAATTTAAATCCAGTTCATATTTGAAAATGGCATTAAACTATATCTATTTTTGATTCTTCATCTTGTTATGAACTGGATTCATTTCAGATTTGTACTAAAAATTATAAGTAATTTTTAAAAATAAATGTTGATTATAGAATTTTTGTGCCATAAAATAATGTTTTATTAAAATATCTCAACAAAAATCTTTTTTTGAATTGTATTAGATTGATTTTCAGTATGTTCATGATAAATTGGAAGCAGTGTTTTTTGTTTTCATTATTAAAAGCATGCACACATTTTGGTGGTACCTAATCAAGTTTTCAAAAAATCAGCTTTGTTTAGAATTTTTTCATAATTCTGAATAATACTTTTTATGATATATGAATTGACTAGAATTAGTTTTTAAAATGGATGCGTCTAATTTTCTCATCTGGATAAAATTTAGGAATTAACAATCAAAAGATTTTTTCTTGATGTTTGTAAAACATAAGTATGAAAGCATTAAGGTTATTTTCTGTTTAATTAATATATATATATATATATATATATATATATATATATATATAAGTGTTTGTTTTTTTTAAAATATATTATCATTGCAACACCAAAATTCCCATGTTTCAAAACTGAAACTTCAATTCAATCATAAAAATTAAACCTAAAATACAAAGTTCTGTTCCATTTTCAAGCGATGCTACAAATAACTTTTTGAAATTGATTCACTTAATTTATAAGTCCAGACTAATTTGATATTTTGAGATGTTGGGGTTAAAAAAATTTTAATCTTTTTTATTATTTTAGGGGTGTTAGGATTTTTTTATTTAGGAAAATCATGTATCTAATGTATGGTAGACATCAAGTCAGTCAAGTCAAGGTGAGGGCTGGGGTATCTGAATTACGGATCTCATTGTTTTCATAATATTTTTATATATATTATATATATATATATATATATATATATATGTTATTTTTGAGATGAGGTATTATGTACATTATTTACATTATTTGGACTATTGCCCTCATCTTTGTCACCATATTTATCACAATGTTTCGGCCGTTGTACGCTCTGGCCTTCTTCAGGTGGTTGGAATGTCGAACTGAACCTTTTCTTTCGCTCACTGGGGTAGACTTAGAACTTAGTTCCACATGCCATCTTTGATGGATGTCAGTTATCAGTTATCTCCTGTTAATTTCCCTCTGAAAGTTCTCCACTGCCTTAACCGGGTATTGAACTCACACTCTTTGGGTCCTGTCATTGGATCTAACCAACGCCTTTATCCACTGTGCCATGTGTCCTTGAGGAAAAACGAAACGTTGTGATAAATATGGCGACAAAGATGAGGACAACAGTCCAAATAATATATATATATATATATATATATATATATATATATATATATATATATATATATATATATATATATATATATATATATATATATATATATATATATATATATATA
>CAHIKZ030004150.1:0-12500 GCA_903632075.3 Acanthosepion pharaonis | reverse complement strand
ATAGATATGGATAGATAGATAGATAGATAGATTCATTTTATTAAAAGACACGGATAGATAGATAGATAGATAGATTCATTTTTATATTAAATAGATAGGATAGATAGATAGATAGATAGATTCATTTTATTAAAAGACAATAGATAGATAGATGGATAGATAGATAAAAGATAGATAGATAGATAGATAGATAGATTCATTTTAAAAAATACGGATAGATAGATAGATGATATAGATAGATAGATAGATAGATTCATTTTTAAAAGACATATAGATAGATTCATTTTAGATAAAAGACATAGATAGATAGATAGATAGATTTTGATAAAAAGATATGATAGATAGATAGATTCATTTTATTAAAAGATACATTAGATAGATAGATAGATAGATTCATTTTATTAAAAAGACACGGATAGATAGATAGATAGATAGATAGATTTTAGATAAATTTTATTAAAATACGGATAGATAGATAGATAGATAGATAGATTCATTTTAGATAAATAGACCGGATATAGATAGATAGATAGATAGATTCATTTTATTAAATAGATAGATAGATATATAAATAGATAGATAGATAGATAGATTCATTTTATTAAAAGATAGATGATAGATAGATAGATAGATTCATTTTATAAAAGATATAGATATAGATAGATAGATAGATAGATAGATAGATTCATTTTATTAAAAGATAGATAGATAGATAGATAGATTCAGATATAGATAGATAGATAGATAGATTCATTTTATTAAATAGATGGATTTTATTAAATAGATAGATAGATAGATAGATAGATTAAAACATAGATAGATAGATAGATAGATTCATTTTATTAAAAGACACGGATAGATAGATAGATAGATAAAAGATAGATAGATAGATAGATAGATTCATTTTATTAAAAGACCGGATAGATAGATAGATAGATAGATAGATAGATTTTTTTAAAAACACACGGATAGATAGATAGATAGATAGATAGATAGATAGATTCATTTTTTATTAAAAGACATGGATAGATAGATAGATGGATAGATTCATTTTATTAAAAGACACGGATAGATAGATAGATAGATAGATTATTTTAGATAAATAGATAGATAGATTTTAGATAAAGATAGATAGATAGATAGATATTCATTTTATTAAAAGACACGGATAGATAGATAGATAGATTCATTTTAGATAAAAGATAGATAGATAGATAGATAGATTTTATTAAAAGACACGGAGAGATAGATAGATAGATAGATAGATAGATAGATTCATTTTATTAAAAGACACGGATAGAAGATAGATAGATAGATAGATTCATTTTATTAAAAGACACGGATAGATAGATAGATAGATTCATTTTATTAAAAGACCCGGATAGATAGATAGATAGATAGATTCATTTTATTAAAAGACATAGATAGATAGATAGATAGATAGATTCATTTCATTTTATTAAAGACAGATAGATAGATAGATAGATAGATAGATAGATAGATTCATTTTATTTTTTTAAAAGACCGGATAGATAGATAGATAGATAGATAGATTATAGATTCATTTTAGATAGATAAAGACCGATAGATAGATAGATTCATTTTATTAGAAATAGATAGATAGATAGATAGATAGATTCATTTTTTATTAAAAGACACGGATAGATAGATAGATAGATAGATAGATTTTATTATAGATAGATAGATATAGATAGATTCATTTTATTAAAAGACATAGATAGATAGATAGATGATTCATTTGAAAAGATAGATAGATAGATAGATAGATAGATTCATTTTATTAAAAGACCCGGATAGATAGATAGATAGATATATTATGAATTTTATTAATAGATTCATTTTATTATAGATAGATAGATAGATAGATTTATTTTAAAAGATAGATAGATAGATAGATAGATAGATTCATTTTATTAAAAGACATAGATAGATAGATAGATAGATTAAAGATAGATGGATAGATAGATAGATTCATTTATTAAAGACATAGATAGATAGATAGATTCATTTTATTAAAAGACCGGATAGATAGATAGATAGATAGATTCATTTTTTTAATTAAAGACACGGATAGATAGATAGATAGATAGATAGATTCATTTTAGATAGATAGATAGATAGATAGATAGATTCATTTTATTAAAAGACACGGATAGATAGATAGATAGATGGATTCATTTTATTAAAAACCGATAGATAGATAGATAGATAGATATTTTATTATAGATAGATAGATAGATATTTCATTTTATTAAAAGACATAGATAGATAGATAGATAGATAGATAGATTTTAGAAAAACCGGATAGATAGATGAATAGATATGATTTTAGAAAGATAGATAGATGTAGATAGATTCATTTTATTAAAAGACATAAGATAGATAGATAGATAGATAGATAGATAGATAGATAGATTCATTTTAAAAAGAAAAGATAGATAGATAGATAGATAGATAGATTTTTCATTTTAGATGGGATAGATAGATAGATAGATTTTCATTTTATTAAACAGGATAGATAGATAGATAGATAGATAGATAGATAGATTCATTTTATTAAAAGACCCGGATAGATAGATAGATAGATGGAATAGATAGATAGATTCATTTTATTAAATAGACCGATAGATAGATAGATAGATTCATTTTATTAAAAGACCGGATAGATAGATAGATAGATATTTTATAAAAGATAGATAGATAGATAGATAGATTCATTTTATTAAAAGACCCGGATAGATAGATAGATAGATAGATTCATTTTATTAAAAGACACGGATAGATAGATAGATAGATAAATATAGATAGATAGATAGATAGATTAATTTTAATAAAAGACACGGATAGATAGATAGATAGATAGATTTTTAAAAGATTCGGATAGATAATAGATAGATTTTTATTAAAGATAGATAGATAGATAGATTTTTTTAAAAGATAGATAATGATAGATAGATAGATAGATAGATTCATTTTATTAAAGATAGATAGATAGATAGATAGATAGATAGATAGATCATTTTATTAAAAGACCCGGATAGATATAGATAGATAGATTTTTATTTCATTTTTATGATAGATAGATAGATAGATAGATAGATAGATAGATAGATAGATTCATTTTATTAAAAGACCCGGATAGATAGATAGATATAGATATTTTTAGATAGATTAAAAGATATAGATAGATAGATAGATTCATTTTATTAAAAGACACGGATAGATAGATAGATAGATAGATAGATAGATGATATAGATTTTTAAAAGATAGATAGATAGATAGATAGATAGATTCATTTTATTAAAAGACACGGATAGATAGATAGATAGATAGATTTTTTAAAGACCCGATAGATAGATAGATAGATTCATTTTATTAAAAAGGATAGATAGATAGATAGATAGATAGATAGATAGATAGATAGATAGATAGATTCATTTTATTAAAAGACACGGATAGATAGATAGATAGATAGATTCATTTTAGATGGATAGATAGATAGATAGATTCATTTTATTAAAAGACATAGATAGATAGATAGATAGATTCATTTTATTAAAAGACCCGGATAGATAGATAGATAGATAGATAGATTCATTTTATTAAAAGACCGGATAGATAGATAGATAGATAGATAGATAGATAGATAGATAGATAGATAGATAGATAGATTCATTTTATTAAAAGACTCGGATAGATAGATAGATAGATAGATAGATTCATTTTATTATATAGATAGATAGATAGATAGATTCATTTTATTAAAAGATACAGATAGATAGATAGATAGATAGATAGATTCATTTTATTAAAAGACCGGATAGATAGATATATATAGATATTTTATTAAAAAGACACGGATATAGATAGATAGATAGATAGATATATATATAGATAGATAGATATAGATAGATTCATTTTATTAAAAATATAGATAGATAGATAGATAGATAGATAGATTCATTTTTATTAAAGATTCATTTTATGGATAGATAGATAGATATAGATTCATTTTATTAAAAGACCCGGATAGATAGATAGATAGATTCATTCATTTTATTAAAAGACACGGATAGATAGATAGATAGATAGATTCAGATAAGATAGATAGATAGATAGATAGATTCATTTTATTAAAAGACCGGATAGATAGATAGATAGATAGATATTCATTTTATTAAATAGATAGATAGATAGATAGATTCATTTTATTAAATAGATAGATAGATTTTAGACACGATAGATAGATAGATAGATTCATTTTATTAAAAGAACGATAGATAGATAGATAGATTCATTTTATTAAAAGACCGATAGAATTCATGGATAGATAGATAGATAGATAGATAGATATTATAGAAAGACCGGATAGATAGATAGATAGATAGATAGATAGATTTTTTTAAAAAGACACGGATAGATAGATAGATAGATAGATAGATAGATAGATAGATAGATAGATAGATTCATTTTGAAAAAGACCCGGATAGATAGATAGATAGATTCATTTTATTAAAAGACACGGATAGATAGATATGATAGATAGATTTTTTTAAAAAGATAGATAGATAGATAGATAGATTTATTAATAGATTCATTTTATTAAAGATGGATAGATTATAGAAAGATAGATAGATAGATAGATAGATAGATAGATTCATTTTATTAAAACACGACATAGATGGATAGATAGATAGATAGATAGATAGATTCATTTTATTAAAAGACCCGGATAGATAGATAGATAGATAGATTCATTTTATTAAAAGACCCGGATAGATAGATAGATAGATAGATAGATTCATTTTATTAAAAGACCCGGATAGATATAGATAATGATTCATTTTATTAAGATAGATAGATAGATAAAAGATAGATAGATAGATAGATTTTCATTTAGATAGATTCATTTTATTAAAAGACATTTTATTAATAGATAGATAGATATATATATAGATAGATTCATTTTATTAAAAGACCGGAGATAGATAGATAGATGATAGATTCATAGATAAATTCATAGATAGATAAAATAGATTCATTTTATTAAAAGACGGATAGATAGATAGATAGATTCATTTTTTATTAAAAGACCGGATAGATAGATAGATAGATGGAATAGATAGATTCATTTTCATTAAAAGACATAGATAGATAGATAGATAGATTCATTTTATTAAAATAGACCGATAGATAGATAGATAGATAGATAGATAGATAGATTCATAGATAGATAATAGATAGATTTTTATTAAAAGATAGATAGATAGATAGATTCATTTTATTAAAAGACACGGATAGATAGATAGATAGATTCATTTTATTAAAAGACACGGATAGATAGATAGATAGATAGATAGATTCATTTTATTAAAAGACCCGGATAGATAGATAGATAGATTCATTTTATTAAAAGACCCGGATAGATAGATAGATAGATTCATTTTATTAAAAGACCCGGATAGATAGATAGATAGATTCATTTTATTAAAAGACACGGATAGATAGATAGATAGATTCATTTTATTAAAAGACCCGGATAGATAGATAGATAGATAGATAGATTCATTTTATTAAAAGACCCGGATAGATAGATAGATAGATAGATTCATTTTTTATTAAAGACAGATAGATAGATAGATTCATTTTATTAAAAGACCGGATATTAGATAGATAAATAGATTCATTTTATTAATAGATAGGATAGATAGATAGATAGATAGATTCATTTTATTAAAAGACACGGATAGATAGATAGATAGATATAGATAGATATATATATAGATATATAAATATTCGGATAAAAGAGATAGATAGATAGATAGATTAAAAGATGGATAGATAGATAGATAGATTCATTTTATTAAAAGACCCGGATAGATAGATAGATAGATAGATTCATTTTATTAAAAGACCCGGATAGATAGATAGATATAGATTTTTCATTAAAAAGACACGGATAGATAGATTCATTTTTATTAAAAGATATAGATAGATATTTTAAAAAATAGATAGATAGATAGATTCATTTTATTAAAAGACCCGGATAGATAGATAGATAGATAGATAGATAGATTCATTTTATTAAAAGACCCGGATAGATAGATAGATAGATAGATAGATTCATTTTATTAAAAGACCCGGATAGATAGATAGATAGATAGATAGATAGATAGATAGATATAGATAGATAGATATTTTATTAAAAAGATAGATAGATAGATAGATATAGATTCATTTTATTAAAACACCGGATAGATAGATAGATTCATTTTATTAAAAGACCGGAGAGATAGATAGATAGATAGATAGATAGATAGATTCATTTTATTAAAACATTAAAATAGATAGATAGATAGATAGATTCATTTTAGATAGAAAGATAGATAGATAGATAGATAGATAGATAGATTCATTTTATTAAAAGACACGGATAGATAGATAGATAGATAGATTCATTTTTTAGATAGATTTAAAGATTAGATAGATAGATAGATAGATAGATTCATTTTATTAAAAGATAGATAGATAGATAGATAGATAGATTTATTAAAGACATAGATAGATATAATATTCATTTTATTAAAATAGACATAGATAGATAGATAGATAGATAGATAGATAGATAGATTCATTTTATTAAAAGACCCGGATAGATAGATAGATAGATAGATTCATTTTATTAAAAGACCCGGATAGATAGATAGATAGATTCATTTTATTAAAAGACCCGGATAGATAGATAGATAGATTCATTTTATTAAATAGATAGATAGATAGATAGATAGATAGATTTCATTTATTAAAAGAAAAGACATAGATAGATAGATTCATTTTGATAAATATAGATAGATAGATAGATAGATAGATTCATTTTATTAAAAGACACGGATAGATAGATGGATAGATAGATAGATTCATTTTAGATTAAAGACCCGGATAGATAGATAGATAGATTTCATTTTATTAAAGACACGGATAGATAGATAGATTCATTTTATAAATAGATAGATAGATAGATAGATAGATTTATTAAAAAAAACACGGATAGATAGATAGATAGATGGATAGATTTAGATAGATAATAGATTCATTTTATTAAAAGATAGATAGATAGATAGATAGATTCATTTTATTAAAAGACACGGATAGATAGATAGATAGATTCATTTTATTAAAAGACACGGATAGATAGATAGATAGATAGATTCATTTTATTAAAAGACCCGGATAGATAGATAGATAGATTCATTTTTTTATAGATAATAATAGATTCATTTTATTAAAGATGGATAGATAGATAGATAGATAGATAGATTCATTTTGTTAAAAGACCGAGAAAGATAGATGATAGATAGATAGATATAGATTCATTTTATTAAATACCGGATATATATATATATATATATTTTATTAAAGACCCGGATATAGATAGATAGATTCATTTTATAAATGGATAGATAGATAGATAGATTCATTTTTATTAAAAATACATAGATAGATAGATAGATAGATTCATTTTTATTAAAAGACACGGATAGATAGATAGATAGATAGATAGATAGATAGATTCATTTTTAATTAAAAGACATTTTATAGATAGATAGATAGATGAATTTTTTAGATAAAAGACCGGATAGATAGATAGATAGATAGATTCATTTTATTAAAAGACACGGATAGATAGATAGATAGATTCATTTTATTAAAAGACACGGATAGATAGATAGATAGATTCATTTTATTAAAAGACACGGATAGATAGATAGATAGATAGATTTATTTTATTAATAAAGATATAGATAGATAGATAGATAGATTTTATTAAAAGACATAGATTAGATAGATTAAAAAAGACACGGATAGATAGATAGATAGATAGATAGATTCAGATAGATAGATAGATGGATAGATAGATAGATAAATTCATTTTATTAAATGAGATAGATAGATAGATAGATAGATGGATAGATAGATTCATTTTCTTAAATTACTCGGATAGATAGATAGATTCATTCATTTTATTAAAGACCGGATAGATAGATAGATAGATAGATAGATAGATAGATTTTATTAAAAGACAGATAGATAGATAGATAGATAGATTTTATTAAAAAAAAAGATGGATAGATAGATAGATTTATAGATGATATTTTAAATAGATAGATAGATAGATAGATAGATATAGATTCATTTTATTAAAAGACCCGGATAGATATAGATAGATAGATATTTATTATTCATTTTTATATAAAAGATAGATTCATTTTATAGATAGATAGATAGATAGATAGATTCATTTTATTAAAAGACCGGATAGATAGATGGATGATAGATAGATAGATAGATAGATAGATAGATAGATAGATTCATTTTATTAAAAGACAGATAGATAGATAGATAGATAGATAGATTATTAAATAGATAGATAGATAGATAGATAGATAGACAGATTTTGATAAAAAGACACGGATAGATAGATGAATAGATAGATTGGATTAAAGATGGATAGATAATAGATAGATTCATTTTATTAAAAGACACGGATAGATAGATAGATAGATAGATAGATTCATTTTATTAATTAAAAAGACCGGATAGATAGATAGATAGATTCATTTTATTAAAAGACATTTTAGATAGATAGATGGATATTTTATTAAAAAGATAGATTTTAGATAGATAGATAGATAGATGATTCATTTTAGATAGATAGATAGATAGATAGATAGATTCATTTTATTAAAGACATAGATAGATAGATAGATGAGATGAAAGATATGATTTAGATAGATTCATTTTATTATAGATATAGATAGATAAATTATTCATTTATTAAAAGACACGGATAGATAGATAGATAGATAGATGGGTTCATTTTCTTAAAAGACCCGGATAAATATAGATATAGATAGATAGATAAAAGATGGATAGATAGATAGATAGATTTTATTAAAAGACATTTTCATTAAAAAAGACACTAGATAGATAGATAGATAGATATAGATAGATAGATAGATAGATAGATTCATTTTATTAAAAAAGATAGATAGATAGATAGATTCATTTTCTTAAAAGACACGGATAGATAGATAGATAGATAGATATTTTATTAAAAGATAGATAGATAGATAGATATTTTATTATAGATAGATAGATAGATAGATAGATAGATAAATAGATAGATAGATAGATAGATTCATTTTATTAAAAGACCGGATAGGATAGATAGATAGATAGATTCATTTTTATTAAATAGACACGGATAGATAGATAGATAGATTCATTTTATTAAAGATAGATAGATAGATGCATTATAAAGATAGATAGATAGATAGATAGATTCATTTTAGATAGATAGATAGATAGATTCATTTTGATATTTTAAATAGACATTTTAGATAGATAGATAGATAGATTCATTTTATTAAAAGACACGGATAGATAGATAGATAGATTCATTTTAGAATAGATAGATTCATTTTATTAAATAGATTCATTTTATAAAATAGGATAGATAGATAGATAATAGATGATTTTATTAAAAGACCGGATAGATAGATAGATGGATAGATTCATTTTATTAAACGATAGGATAGATAGATAGATAGATAGATAGATAGATTCGATTCATTTTATTAAAAGACACTGATAGATAGATAGATAGATAGATATTTAGAAAAATAGATAGATTCATTTTATTAAAAGACACGGATATAGATAGATAGATAGATAGATAGATTCATTTTATTAAAAGACCGGATAGATAGATAGATAGATAGATAGATAGATAGATTAAAGATAGATAGATAGATAGATAGATAGATTCATTTTATTAAAAAGACCCGGATGACACGGATAGATAGATTAAAAGAGATAGATAGATAGATAGATAGATAGATAGGATAGATGAATAGATAGATAGATAGATTCATTTTATTAAAATAGATAGATAGATAGATAGATAGATAGATAGATAGATGAATAGATAGATTCATTTTATTAAAAGATAGATTCATTTTATTAAAGACCGGATAGATAGATAGATAGATAGACCTGATAGATAGATAGATTCATTTTATTAAAAGACCGGATAGATAGATAGATAGATTTTTAAAAAGACCCGATAGATAGATAGATAGATAGATTCATTTTATTAAAAGACATAGATAGATAGATAGATAGATAGATTCATTTTATTAAAAGATAGATAGATATATATATATTTTATATATATATATATAGATAGATAAATAGATAGATAGATAGATGGATAGATAGATAGATTCATTTTATTAAAAAAGACACGGATAGATAGATAGATAGATAGATAGATAGATAGATAGATAGATAGATAGATTCATTTTAAAAAAGACACGGATAGATAGATAGATACATAGATTCAAAAGACCCGGATATAGATAGATAGATGGATTCATTTTGTTAAAAAGACACGGATAGATTTTGTAGATAGATAGATAGATAGATTCATTTTAAAAAGATACGGATAGATAGATAGATAGATTCATTTTATTAAAAGACCGGATAGATAGATAGATATAGATAAAGATAGATAGATAGATAGATAGATAGATTCATTTTATTAAAAGACACGGATAGATAGATAGATAGATAGATTCATTTTATTAAAAGACATAGATAGATAGATAGATAGATTCATTTTATTAAAAGACACGGATAGATAGATAGATAGATAGATAGATAGATTCATTTTATTAAAAGACACGGATAGATAGATAGATAGATTCATTTTATTAAAAGACATAGATAGATAGATAGATTCATTTTATTAAAAGACATTAGATAGATAGATAGATAGAAAAAGACACGGATAGATAGATAGATAGATAGATAGATAGATTCATTTTATTAAAAGACACGGATAGATAGATAGATAGATAGATAGATAGTATTAAAAGACACGGATAGATAGATAGATAGATAGATAGATAGTGTTGTGGTACGATCCACCTAATTTATATAGTGGAGTACCGACCATATAAATATGGTTTGGTACCGGAAGACGAGGGAAGAAGTAAGAAGAGAGGGGCACCTCGAGGCGGTGTAATGGTTAGTAAGCTTGGCTCGCTAGAACAATTACGACTGAATAGTGAGTTCGATCCTCACTGGGTGCCCCCTAATTTCGGCCTTGTGCCACATCTAATCTACGCTTGGAAAGTCAGGAGGTGCAAGGGAAGGCCGAGGTCGCGGTTAATCTGTGGTCTTGGAGGAGCCTTTCCCTGAAGGGAAGGGCGATAGTATGTGTTTCACACATATATCCAATTCTCCTGTACCGCCGACTCTCTGTGCTTCACTCCCGTCTGCCCGACTAATATCATTAGTCAAGGCCTTGTTCTCTTTCTTGTGGAGAGGCAAGGCCCATAAGCGGTATGTCGCGAGATTGTGCCTTCATCCCTCGGAGGCGGTCTGGGTATGCCCTAGCATTGATTCGCTAATATATGCTTCGCATCACCTTTCTAGACCGAATGTGTCGCGGGTCGAATAAGGAGAGCGCCTTTTGGAAAGAAGACGTCCAGAAACATTTCCCGTCCCCTGAGAAGTGTGCATCGTGCGAAGAGGAGGCCAGCCGTACACCACGTGCCAGTGTTCCTTCTATCGTGAATGTCGTCGCTCTGGAAGCTCCTCTTGCGGGCTACGGATGGCCTCTCCCACGCCCAGGCGTTGTCTCGTAAGGCATTGTATCAAGTATTATTTAGGGGGCCACAAGATGATCTAATTGGCGAGCTCGGTCTTACGAAGCAGGAGGCTCGCTCGATATGGCCTTGGGCGCCTGGGTTTGAAATGCCTCAATAACGATGAGGCATCACTCACCTGGCTGGTGATTCGTGAAGCCCTCTGGGTCGGCAAGAGACTCTATTTCAGCAGGCTTGGGGAAATATCCAAACTGTCGTCGCTGTACTGGGGAAGTCGAGACCATTGGTCACGCCTTTTTTCGGTGCAAGGCGGTAGTGCCGTTATTGCAAGTTTGTTGAAGGCCTCATGGTTCGCATGTTGCAGGGAAAGTTTTTGTCCTTGAAGCTAGCTCTGTTTGTAGCAATGTGGTGCCGCAATTGACGAAGGCTGAACACTATGTGTTCTGTTGCTAACTAGGGGTTATGAGAGTCGTGATTTGATGAGGCGTCAGAAGGGATTCCATGAGGGCGAGAAGTTCACCTCTTCCCAATTGATCTTGTGCTTTAAGCATCAGCTTAAAGTCAAGATTAGGACGGAAAGGCGGCGGCTCTCCTCATCAGAATTCAGCAAAAGGTGGGTGAATCTTGCGCGTTTGTGCCTGACTTGGAGTGGCATTTTGATGTCGGTTAGGCATCAGGATATTGTTTTGCTGGGTTGAACATGGGCAACCCATCCCGAAATTAGGTTAGAGTAGGGTTTGTATTTTTCCTTTAGTTTTTTCTTTCCTGTTCTGATAAGCTTAGCTAGGTGTGTTTGCTCATTG
>CAHIKZ030004149.1:0-49665 GCA_903632075.3 Acanthosepion pharaonis | reverse complement strand
CCTCGCCCCATTTTTCATGAATTAATGAAAAATAATTTCGAACAAGTTTTAGATGAGGTTTTGCCTTTCCCTAATGGCACATTAAAAGGAAGGTAAATATGGTTTGCCTTTCCCTAATGGCACATTAAAGAAGGGAAAGGTAAATATAAAAGCACCGAGAGAAGGGAAATATACAGTGATCACCCACTTTGCGTCCACCGCATTTTTAGTTTTGAAATCGCAATTCGCTGAGTTGAATGCAGTGCTTCCTACGCTGCCTCAATGAATTCTAATGAAAATGAAAAATAATTTCGAACAAGTTTTAGATGAGGGTTTTGCCTTTCCCTATGGCACATTAAAGAAGGGAAAGGTAAATATAAAACACAGAGAGAGGGAAATATACAGTGATCACCCTTTTGCGTCCACCGCATTTTTTTTAGTGGAAATCGCAATTCGCTGAGTTGAATGCAGTGCTTCCTACGCTGCCTCAATGAATTCTAATGAAAAAAATAATTTCGAACAAGTTTTAGATGAGGTTTTGCCTTTCCCCTAATGGCACATTAAAGAAGGGAAGGTAAATATAAAAGCACACCGAGAGAAGGGAAATATACAGTGATCACCCACTTTGCGTCCACCGCATTTTTTTTGGAAATCGCAATTCGCTGAGTTGAATGCAGTGCTTCCTACGCTGCCTCAATGAATTCTAATGAAAATAATTTCGAACAAGTTTTAGATGAGGGTTTTGCCTTTCCCTAATGGCACATTAAAAAGAAGGAAAGTAAATATAAACACAGAGAGAAGGAAATATACAGTGATCACCCACTTTGCGTCCACCGCATTTTTTTTGAAATCGCAATTCGCTGAGTTGAATGCAGTGCTTCCTACGCTGCCTCAATGAATTCTAATGAAAAATAATTTCGAACAAGTTTCAGATGAGGGTTTTGCCTTTCCCTAATGGCACATTAAAGAAGGAAAGGTAAATATAAAAACACAGAGAGAAGGGAATATACAGTGATCACCCTTTGCGTCCACCGCATTTTTTATTGGAATCGCAATTCGCTGAGTTGAATGCAGTGCTTCCTACGCTGCCTCAATGAATTCTAATGAAAAATAATTTCGAACAAGTTTTTTATGAGGTTTTTGCCTTTCCCTAATGGCACATTAAAGAAGGGAAAGGTAAATATAAAACACAGAGAAGGAAATATACAGTGATCACCCACTTTGCGTCCACCGCATTTTTTATTGGAAATCGCAATTCGCTGAGTTGAATGCAGTGCTTCCTACGCTGCCTCAATGAATTCTAATGAAAAATAATTTCGAACAAGTTTTAGATGAGGGTTTTGCCTTTCCCTAATGGCACATTAAAAAAGGAAAGGTAAATATAAAACACAGAGAGAAGGGAAATATACAGTGATCACCCTTTTGCGTCCACCGCATTTTTTATGGAAATCGCAATTCGCTGAGTTGAATGCAGTGCTTCCTACGCTGCCTCAATGAATTCTAATGAAAAATAATTTCGAACAAGTTTTAGATGAGGTTTTTGCCTTTCCCTAATGGCACATTAAAGAAGGAAAGGTAAATATAAAGCACAGAGAGAAGGAAATATACAGTGATCACCCACTTTGCGTCCACCGCATTTTTATTGAAATCGCAATTCGCTGAGTTGAATGCAGTGCTTCCTACGCTGCCTCAATGAATTCTAATGAAAAATAATTTCGAACAAGTTTTAGATGAGGTTTTGCCTTTCCTTTCCCTAATGGCACATTAAAGAAGGAAAGGTAAATATAAAAAAAACAGAGAAGGAAATATACAGTGATCACCCACTTTGCGTCCACCGCATTTTTTTTATGGAAATCGCAATTCGCTGAGTTGAATGAAGTGCTTCCTACGCTGCCTCAATGAATTCTAATGAAAAATAATTTCGAACAAGTTTTAGATGAGGGTTTTGCCTTTCCCTAATGGCACATTAAAGAAGGAAAATTAAATATAAAGCACAGAGAGAAGGAAAATATACAGTGATCACCCACTTTGCGTCCACCGCATTTTTATTGGAAATCGCAATTCGCTGAGTTGAATGCAGTGCTTCCTACGCTGCCTCAATGAATTCTAATGAAAAATAATTTCGAACAACATTTAGATGAGGGTTTTGCCTTTCCCTAATGGCACATTAAAGAAGGAAAAGTAAATATAAAAAACACAGAGAGAGAAGGAAATATACAGTGATCACCCACTTTGCGTCCACCGCATTTTTATTGGAAATCGCAATTCGCTGAGTTGAATGCAGTGCTTCCTACGCTGCCTCAATGAATTCTAATGAAAAATAATTTCGAACAAGTTTTAGATGAGGGTTTTGCCTTTCCCTAATGGCACATTAAAGAAGGAAAAAATAAAATATAAAGCACACCCACTTTGCGTCCACCGCATTTTTTTAAAATCGAATTCGCTGATATACAGTGATCACCCACTTTGCGTCCACCGCATTTTTGTTTGAAATCGCAATTCGCTGAGTTGAATGCAGTGCTTCCTACGCTGCCTCAATGAATTCTAATGAAAAATAATTTCGAACAAGTTTTAGATGAGGGTTTTTGCCTTTCCCTAATGGCACATTAAAGAAGGAAAGGTAAATATAAAAAAGCACAGAGAGAAGGAAATATACAGTGATCACCCACTTTGCGTCCACCGCATTTTTTTATTGGAAATCGCAATTCGCTGAGTTGAATGCAGTGCTTCCTACGCTGCCTCAATGAATTCTAATGAAAAATAATTTCGAACAAGTTTTAGATGAGGGTTTTTTGCCTTTCCCTAATGGCACATTAAAGAAGGAAAAAAGGTAAATATAAAAACAGAGAAGAAGGAAATATACAGTGATCACCCACTTTGCGTCCACCGCATTTTTTATTGGAAATCGCAATTCGCTCAGTTGAATGCAGTGCTTCTTACGCTGCCTCAATGAATTCTAATGAAAAATAATTTCGAACAAGTTTTAGATGAGGGTTTTTTGCCTTTCCCTAATGGCACATTAAAGAAGGGAAAGGTAAATATAAAACACAGAGAGAAAATATACAGTGATCACCCACTTTGCGTCCACCGCATTTTTTATTGGAAATCGCCATTCGCTGAGTTGAATGCAGTGCTTCCTACGCTGCCTCAATGAATTCTAATGAAAAATAATTTCGAACAAGTTTTAGATGAGGTTTTTGCCTTTCACTAATGGCACATTAAAGAAGGCAAAGGTAAATATAAAAAGCACAGAGAGAAGGAAATATACAGTGATCACCCACTTTGCGTCCACCGCATTTTTATTTTGGAAATCGCAATTCGCTGAGTTGAATGCAGTGCTTCCTACGCTGCCTCAATGAATTCTAATGAAAAATAATTTCGAACAAGTTTTAGATGAGGTTTTTGCCTTTCCCTAATGGCACATTAAAGAAGGAAAGGTAAATATAAAACACAGAGAAGGAAATATATAGTGATCACCCACTTTGCGTCCACCGCATTTTTTTATTGGAAATCGCAATTCGCTGAGTTGAATGCAGTGCTTCCTACGCTGCCTCAATGAATTCTAATGAAAAATAATTTCGAACAAGTTTTAGATGAGGGTTTTTGCCTTTCCCTAATGGCACATTAAAGAAGGGAAAGGTAAATATAAAACACAGAGAGAGGGAAATATACAGTGATCACCCACTTTGCGTCCACCGCATTTTTTATTGAAATCGCAATTCGCTGAGTTGAATGCAGTGCTTCCTACGCTGCCTCAATGAATTCTAATGAAAAATAATTTCGAACAAGTTTTAGATGAGGGTTTTTGCTTTCCCTAATGGCACATTAAAGAAGGAAAGGTAAATATAAAAACAGAGAAGAGGAAATATACAGTGATCACCCACTTTGCGTCCACCGCATTTTTTTTTATTGGAAATCGCAATTCGCTGAGTTGAATGCAGTGCTTCCTACGCTGCCTCAATGAATTCTAATGAAAAATAATTTCGAACAAGTTTTAGATGAGGTTTTGCCTTTCCCTAATGGCACATTAAAGAAGGAAAGGTAAATATAAAAACACAGAGAAGGAAATATACAGTGATCACCCACTTTGCGTCCACCGCATTTTTTTTTGGAAATCGCAATTCGCTGAGTTGAATGCAGTGCTTCCTACGCTGCCTCAATGAATTCTAATGAAAAAATAATTTCGAACAAGTTTTAGATGAGGTTTTTGCCTTTCCCTAATGGCACATTAAAGAAGGAAAGGTAAATATAAAACACCGAGAGAGAAGGAAATATACAGTGATCACCCACTTTGCGTCCACCGCATTTTTTATTGGAAATCGCAATTCGCTGAGTTGAATGCAGTGCTTCCTACGCTGCCTCAATGAATTCTAATGAAAAATAATTTCGAACAAGTTTTAGATGAGGGTTTTGCCTTTCCCTAATGGCACATTAAAGAAGGAAAAATAAATATAAAAAACACAGAGAGAAAAAATATACAGTGATCACCCACTTTGCGTCCACCGCATTTTTATTAAACGCACCATGGAGTTGAATGGTGCAAGCCTTACGCTGCCTCAATGAATTCCCCAATGAAAATAAATTTCGAACAAAGTTTTAGCGAGGGTTTGGCTCTCTCAATGGGCACAATAAAGAAGGAAAAGGTAACATAAAGCACAGAGAGAAGGAAATATACAGTGAAGGCTACTTTCCGTCCACCGGAAAAGAAAAGTAAAGGCACTATAGAGAGAAGGTTAAAAAAAGGAAACAGAGAAAGGAAAAAGGCTACAACGTATAGAGAGAAGGGAAAGGAAAACAACAGAAGAAGGAAAGGGTAAAGGCATAAAGCACAGAGAGAAGGAAAAGAAAAGTAAAGGCTACTATAGAGAGAAGGGAAAAAAGTTGTTACTAATAATTGTAATGAAAATAAATTCGAAAGGTTACTATAGAGAGAAAAGAAAGAAAACAATAAAGAAGGAAAGAAAAATAAAAGCACAGAGAGAAGGAAAGGGAAAGTGAAGTGCTAGATAGAGTCCAGGGAAGAAAAGTGGAATCGCAGAGAGAAGGGAAAAGAAAAATAAAGCTGCCCTAGAGAGAAGGGAAGAAAAGTAAAGGCTAACTACAGAGAGAAGGAAAAGAAAAGTCCCAAAGGCACTAAGAAAGAAGGAAAGAAATATAAAGGAACAGAGAGAAGGAAAATAAATGATAAAAGGAACTATAGAGTCCAAGGAAAGAATAGAAAGAAAGACAGAGTTGAAAGCAAGGAAACTAAATGAAAGAAAAGAGTGAATAAAAGGAAAAGTAAAGGGGAACAAGTTTAGAGAAGGAAAAGAAAGAAAGAAAGACAGAGAGAAGGAAAAAAAGTAAATATAAAAGGAGAGAGAGGAAAGAAAAGAAAGGCTACCACAGAGAGAAAGAAAGAAAAGAAAGAGAGAAGGAAAAGAAAAGTTTACTAGAGAGAAGGAAAGAAAGAAAAAAGATAAGATAGAGAGAAAGAAAGAAAATAAAGGAACTGATGAGAGGGAAGAAAGTAAAGAAAACTAAGAAAGAAGGAAAAGAAAAGTAAAGGCTACTAGAGAGAAGGAAAGAAAGAAAGAAAACCATAAGAAAAGAGAAGGAAAAAGAAGAAAGAAAAGAAGAAAGAGAGAGAAGGAAAATAAAAGGAAAGGCTACTAAGAGAGAAAGAAAGAAAGAAAATAGAAAGAAAGAAGGAAAGAAAAGGAAAGGCTACTATGGTAGAAAGAAAGAAAGGGCAAAGAAAGAAGGAAAAGAAAAGAAAGAAATACAGAGAGAAGGAAAAGAAAAGAAGGCTACTAGAGAGAAGGAAAAAGAAAGAAAGAAAGAAAGAAAGAAAGAAGGAAAGAAAGAAAAGAGCTGGATAGAGAGAAGGAAAAGAAAGGGGTCAAAGAAAGAAAGAGAGAAAGAAAGAAAAGTTGAAAAGGGGTTTGCTAAAATGGTAGAAGGAAAGAAAAGAAAGGCTACTAAGAAAGAGAGAAGGAAAGAAAAGAAGAAAAAAAGTTCAAAGAGGTGACGAAAGAGAAAAAAGAAAGAAAAGTAAAGGCTACTATTTAAGAAGAAAAAAGAAAAAAAAAATTCAGTATAAGGAAAGAAAGAAAGAAAAAAAAAAAAAAAAAGGGAAGGGGTATAGAGAGAAGGAAAAGAAAAAGAAAAAAGCCCAGAAAGAGAGAGAGGAAAAGAAAAGGGTGAAAAGCTAAAAGAGAGAAAGAAAAGAAAAGAAAGGAAAAAAGAGAGAGAAGGAAAGCAAAAAGTAGGCTACTAAGAGAGAAGGAAAAGAAAAAAGAAAAGGCTAAGATAGAGAGAAGGAAAAGAAAAGATTCGGCTAAAGGAACTAAGAGAGAAGGAAAAGAAAAGAAAAGGAAACTAAGAGAGAAGGAAAGAAAAGGAAAGGCTATAAGAGAGAGAGAAAGAAAAGAAAAGAAAATTGCTATAGAGAGAAGGAAAAGAAAAGAAAAGGCTAAAAAAAAGAAGGAAAAGGAAAAGAAAAAGAAAAGAAAAGAGAAGAAAGAAAAGAAAAGAAAGGCTACTATAGAGAGAAAGAAAGAAAAGAAAAGGCCAATAGGAGAGAAAGAAGGAAAAAGGAAAAGTAAAAAGCTAAATAGAGAGAAGGAAAAGAAAAGTAAAACGCTAAATAGAGAGAAGGAAAGAAAAGTAAAGGCTACTACAGAGAGAAGGAAAAGAAAAGAAAAAAAAAATTGAGAACAAGAGAGAAGGAAAGAAAAAGAAAAAGTAAAGATACAGAGAGAAGGAAAAGAAAAGAAAAGGCGGTACTATAGAGAAAGGAAAAAGAAAGTAAAGGCTAAAAAGAGAAAGGAAAAGAAAAGTGAAAGCTAAGAGAGAAGGAAAAGAAAACGTAAAGGCTACATAGAGAGAAGAGAAGAAAAAAGAAAAAGAAAAAGAAAGAAAGAAAGAAGAGAAGGAAAGAAAAGGGAAAGGCTAAGAAAGGAGATAGAGAGAAGGAAAAGAAAAGAAAAGAAAAAATAGAGAGAAAGAAAAGAAAAAAAAGAAACATATAGAGAGAAGGAAAAGAAAGTAAAGGCTACTATAGAGAGAAGGAAAAGAAAAGTAAAGGCTAGAATGAAAGAGAAGGAAAAAAAAGAAAAAGGAAATAAAGAGAAGGAAAAGAAAGTAATGGCTACTATAAAGAAAGGAAAAGGTTTAGCAAAGGAAAGAAAGAAAGAAAAAGGAAAGAAAAAAATAGGAGAGAGAAGGAAAAAGTAAAAAGAAAAGGCTACTACGCTAAAGTTTAAAAGAAAGTGTAGGCTACTATAAGAGAGAAGGAAAAGAAAGAAAGAAAAAAAAATGGAACTATAGAGAGAAGGGAAAAGAAAGTAAAGGCTACTATAGAAAGAAGGAAAGAAAAGTAAAGGCTACGTTTAGAGAGAAGGAAAAAAAAAAAAAGCTTAGTCGAGAGAGAAGGAAAGAAAAGAAAGAAAGCTACTAAGAGAGAAAAGGAAAATAAAAGTAAAGGCTAAAGAGAGAGAAGGAAAAGAAAAAGTAAAAGCTATATAAGAGAAGGAAAAGAAAAGAAAAAAAGAAAATAGAAATAAAGAAGGAAAAGAAAAAAGAAAGAAAAAAAAGAGAAGGAAAAAAGAAAAGTAAAGAAAAGCTAAAAGAGAGAAAACCGAAAAAGAAAGTAAAGGTAAAAGAAAAGAAAGAAGGAAAAGAAAAAGTAAAGGCTAAAAGAGAGAGAAGGAAAAGAAAAGTAAAGGCTAAGATAGAGAGAAGGAAAAAAAAAGAAAAGGCTAGAATAGAGAGAAAAAAAAAA
Source organism: Acanthosepion pharaonis (assembly GCA_903632075.3). Taxonomy (NCBI): domain Eukaryota; kingdom Metazoa; phylum Mollusca; class Cephalopoda; order Sepiida; family Sepiidae; genus Acanthosepion; species Acanthosepion pharaonis. The sequence goes on along the minus strand of CAHIKZ030004149.1, from coordinate 41,921 downwards.
GAAAAGGAAAGGTAAAGAAGCAAAAGAAACAAAAAAAGAAAAAAGAAAAGCTAAAAAGAGAAAGGAAAAGAAAAAAGGAATTTAGAAAAGGAAAAGAAAAGGTTAAAGAAAAGGCTAAGAAAAAAGAGAAGGAAAAATGTAAGGAAAAAAAAAAAAAAGAAAGAGAGAAGGAAAAAAAAAAAGAAAGGCAAAAGAGAGAGAAAAAAGAAAAAAAAAGGAAAAATAGAAAGAGAGAAGGAAAAAGAAAGACAAAAAGAAAAAAAGAAAAAAGAAAAAAGAAAAGAAAATTTGCCTAAAGAAAGAAGGAAAAGAAAGGAAAAGAAGATAAAACTATAGAAGAAAAGGAAAAGAAAAGAAAAAGTTTAAAGAAAAGAAAGAAAAAAAGAAAAAAAAGGAAAAAAAAAGAGAAAAAAGAAAAGAAAAAAGAAATAAAGAAAGAAGGAAAGAGAAAAAGAAAAAAAAAGAAAGAAAAAAGAAAGATAAAAAAAATAGAGAGAAGGGAAAAAGAAAAAAAGAAACAAAAAAAGAAGGAAAAGAAAAAAAGAAAAAAGCTGTAGAAAAAGAAAAGAAAAAAGGAAAGGCTAAAAAAGAGAAAAAGAAAAAAGAAAGAAGGAAAAGGAAAAGAAAAAAAGATTACGAGAAGAGAAAGAAAAGAAATGAAAGAAAAATTAGGAAAGGAAAAAAAGAGAAAAAAAAGAAAAGTTTTTTAAGCCGAGAAAGACTAAGAGAGAAGGAAAGAAAGAAAAAAAGAAAAAAACGGAAAGGGAGAAAAAGAGAAGGAAAAGAAAAAGAAAAATAGCAGACAGGGAGAGAGAAGGAAAAGAAAAGAAAAGGCTAGATAGGAGAGAGAAAGAAAAAGAAAGAAAGGCTAAGAAAGAAAGAAAAGAAAAAAAAAAAGTTAAAAGAGAGAAGGAAAAAGAAAAGAAAAAGATAATCTGAAAAAAGAAAGGAAAAGAAAAATAAAAGCGAAGAAAGGAGAAGAAAGAAGGAAAAAAAAGAAAAAGCAATAAAGAAGGAAAAGGAAAAGAAAAAAGGTTCTAAAGAGAAGGAAAAAAAGAAAAGGCTCTAAGAAAGAAGGAAAAGAAAAGTAAAATATAATAAATAGAGAGAAGGAAAAGAAAAAGAAAAAAGAAAAAAGAAAGAAAGAAAGAAAAATAAAAGAAAAGAAAAAGGCTACTAAGAGAGAAGGAAAGAAAAAGAAAAAGCCCAGAAAGAAAGAAAAAAGAAAAGAAAAAGAAAAGAAAAGAAATAGAGAGAAGGAAAGAAAAAGAAAAAAGCTAAGATAGAGAGAAGGAAAAGAAAAGTAAAGGCTACTAAAGAGAGAAGGAAAAGAAAAGAAAGCAAAGAAAGAGAGAAGGAAAGAAAGAAAGAAAAAAGAAATAAAGAAAGAAAAAAAGAAAGAAAAAGAGAAGGAAAAGAAAGAAAAAGAGGAAAAGAAAAAGAAAGAAAGAAAGAAGAGAAAGGAAAAAAGAAAAGAAAAGAAATACTATAGAAGAGAAGGAAAAGAAAAAGGTAAAGGCTAAGAAATAGAAAGAAGGAAAAGAAAAGTAAAGAAAAAAGAGAGAAAAGAAAAGAAAAACTAAAAAGAAAAAGGAAGAGAAGGAAAAAGAAAGAAAGAAAAGAAAGAAGGAAAAGAAAAGAAAAGGCCTGATAGAGAGAAGGAAAAGAAAAGAAAAGAAGCGGATATAAGAGAGAAGGAAAGAAAAGAAAAGAAAAAATAGAGAGAAAGAAAAGAAAAGTAAAAGAAAAAAAAAGGAGAAGGAAAAGAAAAAGAAAAGACTAGAAAGAAGAAAAAGAAAAGAAAGAAAAAAGAGAGAAAGAAAAGAAAAGAAAAGTAAAGGCTACTATAGAGAGAAGGAAAAGAAAAAAAGAAAAGAGAGAGAAGGAAAAGAAAAGAGAAGGAAAGAAAGAGAGAAGGAAAAGAAAGATAGAAAGAAAAGACAAGAGAGAAGGAAAAGAAAAGAAAAAAAAACTAGAGAGAGAAGGAAAGAAAAAGAAAAATGCCTAGAGAGAAAGGAAAAGAAAGAAGGCAAGAAAGAGAGAAGGAAAAAAAAAAAGAAAGAGAGAGAGAAGGAAAAAAAGAAAAGGAAAGAAAGAGAGAAGGGAAAAGAAAAGAAAAAGAAAAGGAAAGATAGAGAGAAGGAAAAGAAAAGTAAAGAAAAAAGAGAAAGAAGAAAAAAGGAAGAGAAAGAGAAGGAAAAAGAAAAGAAAGGAAGATAGAGAAGAAAAAGAAAGAAAGAAAAGAGAGAGAGAAGGAAAAGAAAGAGAAAAGGAAAAGTAAAGAAAGAAAGAGAAGGAAAAGAAAAGTTGGAAACAGAGAGAAGGAAAAGAAAAGAAAGAAAGAGAGAAAGAAAAGAAAGAAAGAGAGAAAAGAAAAGAAAGAGAAGGAAGAAAAGGAAAAGGAAAAAGAAAGCTAGAGAAGGGAAAGGAAAAGAAAAGGCTACTATAGAGAGAAGGAAAAGAAAGAAGGCTAAGAAAGAGAAGGAAAAGAAAAGTAAAGACGTTTAAAGAGAGAAGGAAAAGAAAAAGAAAAGGCTAAGAAAAGAGAAGAAGGAAAAAGAAAAGAAAAGGCTAAAGAGAGAGAAGGAAAGAAAAGAAAGAAAAAGAATAAAGAAGGAAAGGAAAAGAAAAGAAAGAGAGAGAGAAGGAAAAGAAAAAGAAAGAGCTACTATAGAGAGAAGGAAAGAAAAGTAAAGGCTACTAATAGAGAGAGAAGGCAAAGAAAAGAAAGAAAGAATAAAGAGAAGGAAAGAATAAAGAAAGATAGAGAAGGAAAAGAAAAGAAAAGAGGTGATAGAGAAAGGAAAGAGAAAAGAAAGGAAAAGAAAGAAAAGAGAAGAAGGAAAAGAGTAGTAAAGAAAAAACTATAGAGAGAAGGAAAAGAAAGAAAATAAAAGAGAGAGAAGGAAAAGAAGGAAAGAAAGGAAAGAGAGAGAGAAGAGAAAAGAAAAGAAAGAAAAGAAAAGAGAAGGAAAAGAGAAAGAGAAGGAAAAGAGGAAAAGAAAAGAGAATAGGAAAGAAAAAGAAAAGAGAAAAAAGAAGAGAAGAAAAGAAAAGAGAAAAAAGAGAGAAAAGAAAAGAAAAGAAAGGATACTATAGAGAGAAGGAAAAGAGAAAAGGCTAAAAGAGAAGAAAGAAAAGAGAGAAGGAAAAGAAAAGAAAAGAAAAGGCTAAAGAGGAAAAGGAAAAGGAAAGAAAAAGAAAAGCCAAAGGGAAAATAAGAGAAGGAAAAGAAAGAAAAGACAGGGTAGGTTAAGAGAGAAGGAAAAGAAAAAAGAAAAGCTGTTCTAGGAGAAAGAGAGAAGGAAAAAGGAAAAGAAAAAGAGAAGGAAAAGAAAGAAGGAAAAGAAAAAGAAAAAAGAAAGGCTACTATAGAGAGAAGGAAAGAAAAGAAAAAGGAAAGATAGAGAGAAGAGAAAAGGAAAAGAGAAAAGAAAAGAGAAAAGGAAAAAGAAAGAAAGGAAAAAGAAATAGTGAAAGAAAAGAAAGTAAATAAGGAATAGAGAGAAGGAAAAAGAAAAGAAAATTTTTAGACAAAGAGAGAAGGAAAAATAACAAAAAAAAGCCCAGAAAGGAAAAGAGAGAAGGGAAAGAGGTGGAAAAGAAAAATTAATTAGAAAAGAAAAAAGAGAGAAGGAAAAGAAAGAAAAGAAAAAGCCCAGATAGGTCCAAAGAAAAGAAAAGAAAGAAAAGAGAAATAGGGAAAGAAAAGTAAAAGAAAAAAAAGAAAAAAAGAAAAGAAATATAAATAGGAAAGAGAGAAGGAAAAGAAAAAGAAAAAGGCTACTAAAGAGAGAAGGAAAGAAAAAAAAAAGCAAGAGAGAAGGAAAAGAAAAGTGAAAGGAAAAAAGAGAGAAGGAAAGAAAAGGGTCTTAGAAAAGAAAAAAAAAAGATGGGGTGAATTTAGAGAAGGAAAAGAAAAGAAAAATGAAAAGAAGGAAAAAAAAAGAGAAGGAAAAGAAAAAGGAAATGCCTAGATAGGGAAAAGAGAAGGAAAGAGTAAAAGAAAAGTTTACTAGAGAGAGAAGGAAAAGGGAAAAAAAGAAGGGTAGTTCAATGAAATAAGGAAAAGAAAGGAGAAAAGCAGAGAAAGGAAAAGAAAGAAAAGACTACAAGAGAGAAGGAAAAAAAGTGAAGAAAAGGGAAGAAAAGGAAAGAGATGGAAAAGGAAAGAAAGAAAAGGAAAAATAAAGAGAAGAAAGAAAGAAAATTAAAAGGAAGAAAGAAAGGAGAAAGGGAGAAGGAAAAAAAAGAAAAGAAAAAGAAAAGAAGCAGGCAATGGAAAAAGAAAAGATAGGAAAAAGAATGAAAAGAAAAAAAGGAACGTTTATATAGAAGCAGAAAGAAAAAAGAGGGGAAAGAAAAGAGAGAAGGAAAAGAGAGAAGAAAAGTAAAAGAAAAACGAGAAGGAAAGAGAAAGTTCTGTTTGGAAAAAAGAAGAAACAAAAACAAGAGAAAAGGCTAATAGAGAAAAGGAAAAGAAAAGAAAGGACAAGAGAGAAGGAAAAGAAAAATTCAGAAAAGCAACAGAGAGAAGGAAAAGGAAAAGTAAAGGCCAGATAAGACAGAGAGAAGGAAAAGAGAAAAGAAAAGTGACCTGTATAGAAAATGAGGAAGGAAAAAAAGAGAAAACCCATTACAAAGAGAAGGAAAAGAAAAAGAAGGGCTTTAAAGACAAGAATGAAGGAAAAAATTTAAAAGTCAAAGAAGGAAAAGAAAGAAAGAGAAATGATTTAGAAAAGAAAAAAACTGTTTAGGAATGGAGAGAAGGAAAAGAAATTGAAAGAAAAAAAATAAAGTGGAGAAGAGAAGGAAGGAAAAGAGAAAAGTCCAATGTATTAAGAAACAAGAAAGAAGGGAAAGAAAAGAAAAGGCTTGTTTATAAGAGAGAAGGAAAAGAAAATTTGGCTAACGAAAGAAGGAGAAAGAAAAGGTGGTGAGAGAAGGAAGTGAAAAGGAGGGAAAAGAAAAGGAAAAGATAGAGAGAAGGAAAAAAAAAGTTATCACCCAGCAGAGGCAAAGAAAAGTAAAAGGCTTAAAATCAAAGAGAAGGAAAAGAATGAAAATGCTTAAGGAGACAAGAAAAGAACAAAGAGGAAATTGAAGAAGAAAAAATGAAAAGAAAATTACGAGAGAGAAGGAAAAGAAAAGAAAGAATCAGAAGATAGAGAGAAGGAGAAAAGAAGAAAAACTAAAGTGAATAAGAAAAAAAGAAAATTAAAGAGATAGAAAAGAGAGAAAGGAAAAGTTTTGGAGAGAGAATAAAAAGAAAATTAAAGGCTAAATGAAAGGGAAAGGAAAAAAGAAAAGAAAAAGAAGAAAAAGAATTTCTTCCCCAGAAATTGAAAGAAGGAAAAGAAAAATAAAGGCACAGAGAGAAGGAGAAAGGAAAAGAGAAAAGATGAAGAGGAAAAGGAAAAGAGAGAGAAGAAAAGAGGAAAAGTTGAAACCTAGATAGACAAGAGAATGAAAAGAGTAAAAAAAAAAGAAAAGATAATTCGAGAGAAGGAAAAGACTTTCCTAAAGAAAACAGAAGAGAGAAAGGAAAGGAAAAGAAAAAATGCTAGATAGGAGAAGAGAAAGAAAGAGAAGAAAAAGAAAAGAAGAAGGAGAAGAGAGAAGAAAATTAATAGAAGAAAAGAAAAAAAGGCTAGGACGAAGAGAAAGGAAAAGAAAAAGAAAAGGCCAAGATACTAGAGAGAGAAGGAAAGAAAAGAAAAATGCTTAGAAAAGATACAAAGAGAAATTAAAAAGGAAAAGGAAAAGAGAAGGGAAAAAGAAAAAAAAAAAGCCCAGATAGGACAAGAGAGAAGGAAAAGAAAAGAAAAGAGCCCACTTTGGAGAGAGAAGAAAAGAAAAAGAAAAGGCCCTTAATAGGAAAGAGAGAAGGAAAAAGATTTAAAAGGCCTAGATAGGGAAAGAGAAAAGAAAAGAGGTAAGAGAAAGAGAAAGGAAAGAAAATATTTGGGAGAAGAGAGAGAAAAGAAAAGTTTACCAAGATAGATCAGAGAGGAGGAAAGAATAAAAAAAAAGCTCCCAGATAGAACAAGAGAGAAGGAAAAGAAAAGAAAAGGCTACGCCGTAGACAAGAAGAAGGAAAAGAGAAAAAGAAAAGGCCCTCCTAGGGAAGGCTAGGGGAGAGAAAAAACCTTAAAAGGCTAAGAAAGGATGCGGTGGGAGAGAGAAGGAAAAGAAAAAGAAAACGCCAAGATATTGACAAGAGAGAAGGAAAAGATAAGAAAATCGACGCAGGTTTGTCCAGAGAAAGTTCTTAGAAAAAAGAAAGATGGAAACAGAAAAAACAAAAGAAAAGAAAAGATCGAGATAGGACAAGAGAGAATTCAAAAGAAAAAAAAAAACTAAATAGATAGAGAAGAAGGAAAAGAAAAGAAAAGGCTAGATAAGGACAAAGAGAAAAAAGAAAAAAGAAAAGCCTAGATAGGACAAGAGAGAAGGAAAAGAAAAAAGAAAAACGCTAGATAGGACAAGAAAGAAGGAAAAAGGTAAAAGAAAAGGCCCAAAATATTTGAAGAGAGAAGGAAAAGAAAAAAAAAGCTGCCTAGAAAAATAAAGGAGAAATTCTCCTAAAAGAAAAAATTATAGGACAAGAGAAGGAAAAGGAAAAGAAAAGGAAGATAAGAGAGAGAAGGAAAAGAAAAAAAGAAAGTTCTGGGATAGGACAAAAGAGAAGGAAAAGCTAAAAAAAAAGAAGAAAAGAAAAGGAACCTTTCTAAAGAATAGAGAGGAAAAGAAAAGAAAAGAAAAGGGACAAAAGAGAAGGAAAGATGAGGAGAGAAGAAAAGAGAAGGAAAAGAAAAGTAAAAGAAAAGGCAAAGAGAGAAGGAAAAGATAAAGAAAAGGCCCAGATAGGACAAGAGAGAAGGGAAAAGAGTAAAAGAAAAGGCGATAGGACAAGAGAGGAAAAGAAAAAGAAAAGCAAAGGATAGGACAAGAGAGAAGGAAAAGAAAAAAAACGCCTAGATAGGAGAAGAGAGAAGGAAAAGAGTGAAAAGAAAAGCGCCCAGATAGGACAAGAGAGAAGGAAAAGAGGGAAAAGAAAGGTTCACTAGATAGGAGAAGAGAGAAGAAAAGAGGGAAAAGAAAATGCCCAGATAGGACAAGAGAGAAGGAAAAGAGTAAAAGAAAAAGGAAAGAAGATAGGAAGGAAGAGAGAAGGAAAGAAAAGAAAAGGGCTAAAGGACAAGAGAAGAAGGGTTTTGAAAAGCAGGGAATGGACAAGAGAGAAGGGAAAGAGTTTGTAAAAGCCTAGAGAGAAGGAAAAGAGAAAGGAAAAGAGTTAAAAAAAAAAGGCCCAGAACAAAAAAAAAGAGAGAAGGAAAAGTGAAAAAGAAAAACCTAGATAGAACAAGAGAGAAGGAAAAGAATAAAAGAAAAGGCCTAGTTTTAGAGAGAGAAGGAAAATAAAGAAAAATGAAAAGGCACCGAGGAAAAGAGGAAAAGAAAAAGGAAAGGCTAAAGAAAAGGAAAAGAAAAACTCAAGAGAACTTTTGAGAAGGAAAAGAAAGGAAAAAAATTTTAAGAGAGAAAAGAAAAAAGAAAATTTTTTTATGGGAGAAGAGAATGGAAATGGAAAAGAAAAGCTGCCTAGATACAAGAGAAGGAAAGAGAGAAAAGAAAAAAGGAATGGACAAGAGAGAAGGAAAAGAAAAATAAAAGCTAGATAGGACAAGAGAGAAGGAAAAGAGAAAAGAAAAAACAAGAGAAGAGAGAAGGAAAAGAAAAGAAAAGGCAAAGAAGGACAAGAGAGAAGAAAAGAGTAAAAGAAAAGAGAGAAAAAAAGAGAAAAGGAAAAGAGGAAAAGAAAAGTGCGAAGAAGGAAAAAGAAAAGAAAAAGAAAGAAAATGCAGAAGAGAAGAAAAAAGGAGGAAAAGAAAAAAATAGAGAAAAGGACAAGAGAGAAGGAAAAGAGAGAAAAGAAAACTAAAAGATAGGGAAAAGAGAGAAGGAAAAGAAAAAGAAAAGAACAGAGAGGACAAGAGAGAAGGAAAGAGAAAAGAAAAAGAAAGATAGGGAGAGAAGAGAAGGAAAAGAAAAAGAAAAATGCCCAGATAGGGAGAAGAGAAGGGAAAGGAAAAGAAAGAGAGAAGGAAAGAGAGAAGGAAAATAAGAAAAAAAAAAGTAGAAAGAGAAGAAAGAAAGGAAAAGAAAAAAAAAAACTAGGAGAAGAGAAAAAGAAAAGGAAAAAATAAAGAAAAAGGAAGAAGAGAGAAGAAAAGAGAAAAGAAAAGGCCCAGATAGGAAAGAGAGAAGAAAAGGGGAAAAGAAAAAATAGATAGGACAAGAAAGAAGGAAAAGGAAAAGAAAGGGAAGAAAGAGAGAAGGAAGGAAGAAAAAAAAAAAAGAAAAAAAGAAAGAAGAAAGAAAAAAGATAGAAAGAAAAAGAAAAAGGAAAGAAAGAAAAGAAAAGCATTTTTTTGGAAAAGAGAGAAGGAAAAAAGAGGAAAAAAGAAAAGGAAGAGAAAAAAGGAAAGAAAAGAAGAGAAGGAAAAGAGAAAAAAAGAAAAAAAAGATAGAAAGAAAAGAGAGAAGGAAAAGAAAAAAAATGGAGAAGATAGGAAAAGAGAGAAGGAAAGAGAAAAAAGAAAAAGAAAAGATAGAGAAGAGAGAAGGAAAAGAGGAAAAGAAAAGAAGGAAGGATAGGAAGAAGAGAGAAGGAAAAAAGTAAAAGAAAAGGGAGAAGAAAGGAGAAGAGAGAAGGAAAGAGGAAAGAAAAAATTGGAAGAAAGGACAAATCTTTTCAAAGAAAAAGAAAAAGAAGAATTGAAAAGAAAAGAAAAGGGGAAGAATAAAAGAAAGAAGAGAAGAAAAAAGAAAAGGAATAGAAGACAAGAGAAGGAAAAGAAAAAAGAAAAGGCCCAGATAAAAGACAAAAGAAAAAGGAAAGAGGAAAAAAAAAAAGAAAGAAAGAAAGAAGAGAAAGAGAAAAAATTAAAGAAAAACCAGAAAAGGAAAAGGAAAAAAAAGTGGAAAAGGAAAGAAAGAAGGAAAAGAAAAAGAAAAGATAGAAAGAAAGAGAAGAAAAGTGAAAAGAAAAGGCTGAGATAGGAAAGAGAAGGAAAAAGAAAAAGAAATGAAAAGATAGACAAGAGAGAAGGAAAGAGAAAAGAAAATAAAGATTTGACAAAGAGATTTTGAGAAGGAAAAAGAAAGAAAGAAAAGAAGAGAAGGAACAGAGAGAAGAAAAAGAGGGAAAAAGAAAAGAAATAAGAAAAGAGAGAAGAAAAAAAGGAAAAAAGAGAAAAACAAAGACAGAAGGAAAAGAGAAAAAGAAAAGAAAGAAAAAGGGAAAAGAAAAGATAGGGAAAGAGAGAAGGAAAAGAATTTAAAGAAAAGGAATGAAAATACAAGAGAGAAGAAAAAGAGGAAAGAAAAAAAGAAAGAGAGAAGGAAAAGAAAAGAAAAATTAATGAAAGGACAAGAGAGAAGAAAAGAGGGGAAAAAGGCCAGATAGGACAAGAGAGAAGGAAAAGAGAAAAGAAAAGAAAGAGAAAGGACAAGAGAAAGGAAAAGAAAAGAAAAGGAAGATAAGACAAGAGAAGGAAAAGAAGAAAAAAAAAAGCCCAGATAGAACAAGAGAGAAGGAAAAAGAAAGAAAAGGCTAGATAGGACAAGAGAGAAGGAAAAGAGTGAAAAGAAAAGGGCCAGATAGAAAAGAGAAAGGAAAAGAGTAAAAGGCTAGCGAAAGAGAGGGAAAAGAGAAGGAAAAGACAAAGGAAAAGAAAAAGTCCAAGACAAGAGAAAAGAAAAAAAGAAAAGAAAAAAAGAGAGAAGGGAAAAGAGGAAAAAGAAAAATTTAATGAAAAAGAAGGAAAAAAAAAGATAAGGAAAATAAAATAAGAGAGAAGAAAAGGGGAAAAGAAAAAGGCCTACAGAGAAAAGAGAAAAGAAAAGTGTAAAAAAAAAGAACCTAGAAAGAGAAGAGAGAAAGAAAGAAAAGAAAAGAAAAGTGCCTAGATAGGACAAGAGAGAAGGAAAAGAGTTGCAAAAGCCTAGAGGGAGAAGAGAGAAGGAAAGAAAACGATGAAAAGAAAAAGTGCCCAGATAGGACAAGAGAGAAGGAAAAGATAAAAGAAAATTAGAAGAGAGAGAAGAAAAAGAAAAAGAAAAAAAGAAAGATAGGACAGAGAGAAGGAAAAGAGAAAAAGCCTGAATGAATTGAGAAAGGAAAAGAAAAGAAAAAAAAAAGATAGAGAGAAGGAAAAGAAAAAGAGAAAAAAGAAAAATGAAAACGATGGAGAAGAGAAAGGAAAGGTAAAAGAAAAAGCACAGAGAGAAGGAAAAGAGAAGGAAAAGATGGAGGAAAAAATACATTTTCTTGGAAATCGGAAAAGTGGAAAAGAAAAAGCCCTAAGAAAGGACAAGAGAGAAGGAAAGAGAAAAAAAAAGGCAGATAGGAAAAGAGAGAGAAGGAAAGAAAAGGAAAGGAAAGGAAAGAGAGAAGGAAAGGGAAAAGAAAAAGCCAAGATAGAAAGAAAAAGGAAGAAGGAAAAGACAAAAAAATCCACCGATTTTTCTTGAAAAGGAAAAGAGTTGAAAAGAAAAAAAGAAAGAAGAAGAGAAAGAAATGGAAAATAAAATTCCAGATAGGAGAAGAGGGAAAAAAGAAAAGAAGGAAAGAAAGAAGGAAAAGGTAAAAGAAAAGAAAGAGAGAAGGAAAATAGTGAAAAGAAAAGGCCAGATTCCGTCCAATGGAGAAAGAAAAAAGAAAACAGTGAAAGAAAAGAGCCCACGCTGCCAAGAGAGAAGGAAAAGGAAAAAAGAAAGAGAACAAGATTTAGAGAGAAGGAAAAGAGTAAAAAGAAAAGCGCCCAGATAGGAGAAGAGAGAAGGAAAAGAGTGAAAAGAAAAGCGCCCAGATAGGACAAGAGAGAAGGAAAAGAGTGAAAAGAAAAGCGCCCAGATAGGACAAGAGAGAAGGAAAAGAGTGAAAAGAAAAACGCCTAGATAGGAGAAGAGAGAAGGAAAAGGAAAAAGAAAAGGAACAGATAGGGAGAAGAGAAAGGAAAAGGTAAAAAGAAAAAGCACAATAAAGAAGAAAGAAAAGGTAAAATATAAAGCACAGAGATAAGGAAAGAGAGAAGGAAAAGGTAAAAAAAAAAAGGCGATAGGGACAAGAGAGAAGGAAAAGAGGAGTTGAATGCAGGTGGAAAGAAAAGAAAGAATGAAAAGAGAAGGAAAAAAAGAAAAGGCTAGACAAGAGATGAAAAGTTTTGCCTTGCCTAATAGGAAAAGAGAGAAGGAAAAGGTAAAAGAAAAAAGATAGGACAAGAGAGAAGGAAAAGAGGAAAAAAAAAGAAAGAAGATAAAAAAAGAGAGAAGGAAAAGAGAAATCGAATTCCCAGAAAGGAAAGAGAGAAGGAAAAGAGCCTCAAAGAAAAGCCTGGAAAGGAAAGAGAGAAGGAAAAAGATGAAAGAAAAAATTCCTAGAAATACAAGAAAGAAGGAAAAGGTAAAAGAAAAAAGATAGAAAGAGAGAAGGAAAAGAAAAGAAAAGAAAAGAAGAAGGAAAAAAAATAAAAGGAAAACTAGAGAAGAAAAGCAAAGAAAAGAAAAAACCCAATGAATAGGAAAGAGAGAAGGAAAAATGAAAAGAAAAGGCCTAGATAGGACAAGAGAGAAGGAAAAAGGGAAAAAGAAATATAAAGAAGAGAGAAGGAAAATATACAAGAATAAAGGCACTTTCCGAAAAGAAAGAAAAAGAAAGAACTAGAAAGAAAGGAAAAAAAAAGCCTAATAAGGAAGAAAGGAAAAGAGAAAGAAAAAGAACAAGTTTTAGAAAGATAGGGAGAAGGCAGAAAAGGAAAAAAGGTAAAAGGAAAGAGAGAAGAGAAGGAAAAAGAAAAGTGATCAAAAAAGAGAGAAGGAAAAAAGCAAAAGAAAAGAAATAGCAAGAGAGAAGGAAAAGAAAAAAGAAAAGCTGAGATAAGAAGAAGGAAAAGAGTGAAAAAAAAGGCCAAGATAGGACAAGAAAGAAGGAAAAGATGAAAAGAAAAGGATAGGATAAGAGAGAAGGAAAGAAAAAAGGAAAAGAGAAGAAGAGAGAAGGAAAAGAAAAAAGAAAGAAAAGAGAAAGGAGAAAGAAAGGAAAAGCAAAGAAAAATGAAGATAGGACAAGAGAGAAGGAAAAGAGGAAAAGAAAAAGAAAATTTCGAACAGAGAAGGAAAAGAAGGAAAAGAAAAGTCCCAGATAGGACAAGAAAGAAGGAAAAGAGGAAAAGAAAAAAGCACAGATAGGAAAGAGAGAAAAAAAGAGTGAAAACCCAAAGCGCCACATAGGAGGAGAAGGAAAGAGAAGGAAAGGGTAAAAATGAAAAGAAAGAAAAGAAAGGAAAAGAGAGAAGGGAAAGTTCAGAAAAAGCAAAAGAGGAAGAAAAGGGATAAGAGAAAGGAAAAGAGAAGGAAAAGAAAAGTGAGGCTAGATATGAGAAGAGAAGGAAAAGAGTGAAAGAAAAGTCCCGGAGATAGGAAAGAGAGAAGAAAAAGTTTTAGAAAAGGCCTAGATAGGACAAGAGAGAAGGAAAAGAAGGAAAGGAAAGGAAAGATAGGAGAAGAGAGAAGGAAAAGATCAAAAGAAAAGCGCCACCGGAAAAGAAGAAGAAAAGAAAGTAAAATGAAAACGATGGATAGGACAAGAATTTAAAGGAAAAGAAGAAAAAGAAAAGTTTAGAGAAGAGAGAAGGAAAGAGGAAAAGAAAAGAAAGATAGAAAGAAAGAAGGAAAAGAGTAAAAGAAAAAAAGAAAGAAGGAAAAAAGAAAAGATCAAAAGAAAAAGTCCACCGATTTTCAAGAGAGAAGGAAAAGAGTGAAAAGAAAAAGAAAGATAGGACAAGAGAGAAGGAAAAGAAAAGAAAAAGCGAAAGAAAGGAAAAAAAGAAGAAGAGAGAAGGAAAAGAAAAAGAAAAGGCACAATAAAGAAGAGAAAGGAAGAAAAAAAGAAAGAGAGAAGGAAAAGAAAGAAGGAAAAGAAAAAAGAAGTCCAATAAAGAGAAAGAGAGAAAAAGAGGAAAAGAAAAAGAAAGGGGCTGAGAAAGAAAAGAAAAAAAAAAATGTAAGATAAGAGAGAAGGAAAAGATGAAAAAAAATGCCTAGATAGGAGAAGAAAGAAAGAAAAGGAAAAGAAAAGAAAGAAAGAAACAGAGAGAAGGAAAAGAAAGTGAAAAGAAAAGAAATGCCCAGATAGGACAAAAGAGAAAAAAGAAAAGCCAGAAAGAAAAGAAAGAAAGAAAGCTGATAGAACAAGAGAGATGGAAAAAGAAAAGAAAAATTTCAGATGGAGAAGAGAAAGAAAAGGGTAAAAGAAAATGAATAGATAAGGAAAGAGAGAAAGAAAAGAGGGAAAGAAAAGAAAAGAAAGGACCCAGAAGAGAAAGGAAAGAGGAAAAGAAAAACGCAAAGGGACAAAGAAAGCAAAGAGAAAAAAAAGAAGAAAGAAAAGAGAAAGAAAAAAAAAGAAAACAAGTTTTAGATGAGGGAAGAATGAAAAGGAAAGAAAAGGCCAAAGAAGGAAAAGAAAAAAGGAAAAGAAAGAAAGAAAGAAATACAATGAGGACAAGAGAGAGGAAAAGAGAAAGAAAGAAAAAGATAGGAAGAGAGAAGGAAAGAGTTGAAAAATGCAAAAGGCAGAAGAGAAAGAAAAGAGGGAAAAGAAAAAATGCCGAAAGGAGAGAAAGAGAGACGAAAGAGAAAAAAAAAAAGAAATAGGACAAATAAAGGAAAAGAAAAAGAAATAAAGAAGATGAGAAGAAGGAAAAGAAAAAGAGAAAGAAAGAAAAGAAAAGAGAGAAGAAAAAGAAAGAAAAGAAAAGAAGAGAGAATGATGAGAGAAGGAAAAGAGAAAAGAAAACAGAAAAGAAAAGAAAGAAGTTTAGAGAAGGAAAAGAAAATCCCTAATGGAATAAAGAGAGAAGGAAAAGAGGGAAAAAAAAAGAAAAAAGAAGGGAAGAAAGAAAAGGAAAGAAGAAAAAAAGTGCCTAGAAGAATGAGAACATGGAGAAGGAAAAAGGAAAAGAAAAGAAAGAAAGGAAGAAAGAAAAGAAAGAAAAGAGAAAAAGAAAAAAGGGAGAAGAGAAAGAAAGAAAAGAAAAAAAAGAAAGGAAAGGAAAAGAAAGAAAGAGGGAAGAAGAAGAGAAGGAAAAGGGAAAGATAAATGAAAAAGAAGAAACCGGGAAAAGAAAGAAAGAAATCGAAAGAAAGAAAGAAAAAGGAAAGAAGGAAAAAGAAAAGAAAAGAAAGAAAGAAGAATTGAGAAAAGGAAAGTTTAGAAAACGATGGAGAAGAGAAAGGAAAAGAAAGAAAAAAGAAGGAAAAGAAAAATAAGAAAGAAGAGAGAAGGAAAAGAAAGAAAGAATCTCCCCATTTCCGATCCAAAAAAGAAAGAAGGAAAAAAAAAGAAAAGAAAGAAAGCAAAGAAAGAAAGAAAGAAAGAAAGAAAAAAAAGAAAAATAATTTTTGAGAGAAAAGAAAAGAAAAAAGAAAAGGATGAAAGATGAAAGAAAGAAAAGAAAAGAAAGAGAAGGATAGGGAAAGAGAGAGGAAAAGAAAAGAAAAATGAAAAAAGATCAAGGAAATGAAAAGAAAGAAGGAAAGAAAGAAAGGAAAAAGAAAGAAAGAAAGAGAGAAGAAAAAGAAAAGAAAGAATGAAAAAGATGGAGAAATGGAAAGAAAAATGAAGAAGTTTTAGATGAAAAAAGAAAATCCCTAATGGAAAAGAAAGAAAGAAAACGAAGGAAAATAAAAAAGAAATAAAGAAGAGAGAAAGAAAAAAAGAAAAGAAAAAGAAGAATGAGAATTTTGGAGAAGAGAATCGCAATAAGAAGAAAAAAAAGAATGAAAGAAAGAAAGAAAAGAAAAGAAAGAAAAGAAAAGGAAAACAAAGAGAGACAAGAAAAAGATGAGAAGGGCAATAAAAAGAAAGAAAAGAAATAAGAAAGGAAGAAAGAAAAGAAAAGGAAAGAAAGAAGAGAGAATGAAAGTAAAAAGAAAAACGAAGAAAAAGAAAGAAAGAAAGGAGTGAAAGAAAAGAAGAAAGATAGGAAAAGAGAAAAGAATTGGAATGAAAAAGAAAATACAAAAGTTAAGAGAAAGAAAGAAAGAAAGAAAGAAAAGGCCTAATAAAGAAAAGAGAGAAAGAAAAGAAGAGAGAAAATAAAAGGCAGAATGAGAAGGAAAAGAAAAAGAAAAAAGAAAGAAAGAAAGAAAAGAAGAAAGAAATGAGAGAAGAAAAAGAAGAAAACGATGAGTTGAAAGAAAGAGGCCTTCCGCTCAAAGAAGAAAGAATGAAAATAAAAGAAAGAAGAGAGGAAATGAAAATAAAAAAACGATGGAGATGGGACAAGAAAGAAGGAAAAGAAAAAAGAAAAGCAAAGAGAGAAGGAAAAAATAAAGAAATAAAGAAAGTAAGAAGCATTTTTTCTTTGAAAAGAGTGGAAAAGAAAAGAAAATGCAGAAAGAAAGAAAGAAAGAAAGAAAAAAAGAAAAAATAGAAAGAAGAGAGAGAAAAGAGGAAGAATGGCAAAATGGAGAAGGAAAAGGAAAGAAAAGAAAGAAAGAAAGAGAAGGAAAATAAAAAGAAAGAAAGAAATAAGATTCCGAAAGAGAATTCAAAGAAAAAAGAAAAGAAAGAAAGAGAAGAATGAATGAAAAAAGAAAAAGAAAAATGAATTTAAGGGAAAAAAGAGAAGGAAAGAAAAGAAAGAAAGATGAGGGTTTTGGAAGAAGAGAAAAGGAAAAAAAGAAAAGAAAACGATGGAGAAGAGAGAAGAAAGAAGGAAAGAAATCAAAAGAAAATGAATTTTAGGAAAGAAGAAGAGAAGGAAAGAAAAAGAATGAAAAGAAAGAAAGAAAGAAAGAAAAGAAAGAAGAATTGAAAAATGAAAAGAAAAAAAAACGATGAGAAGGAAAGAAAGAAAAAAGAAAGAAAGAAAGAAAGAAAGGAAATAAAAGAATAGAGAGAAGGAAAACGATGGAAAGGAAAGAAAACAAGAAAGAAAGAAAAGAAAGAAAGAAAGAAAGAGGAAAAGAAAATTGCAATGAAAGTAAGAATGAAAAATGAGGAGAATGAAAAGGAATGAAAATAATTTCGAAAAGAGAAGATGGAGGGAGAAGAGAAAAGAAAAGAAAGAAAGAAGGAAAGGATAAAAGAAAAAGGAACAGAGAAAAGAGAATATAAACGATGGAGGAAGAAAAGAAAAAAGAAAGAAAAAAGAAAGAAAGGGAATCGTAAAAAAGAAGAAAAATGAAAAGTAAGAATGAGAGAATGAATTTAAGGAAAAAAGAAAGAAAAGAAAGAAAGGACAAGAGAGAAAGAAAGAAAAAAAAGAAGAATTGAGAAGGAAAAGAAGAATAAAAGAGAGAAAGAAAGAAGGAAAGAAAGTGAAGAGAGAGGAAAAGACCGGAAAGAAAACGAAATCGAGAGAAGGAGAGTTGAAAAAGAGTGAAAAGAAAAGCCGCTCAATGAATTGAAGAGAAAACAAAGAAAAAGTTTTAGATGAAGATGAAAGAAAGAATGGCACAATAAAGAAGGAAAGAAAGAAAATAAAAAGAGAGAGAAAGGAAAATAAACAGTGAAAGAAGAAAAAAAGGGGAGATAGAGAGGAAAAACGATGGAGAGCTGTGAAGGAAAAGAAAAGAAATAAAGAAAGACAAGAAGAATTGAAAAGAAAAAAAAAAAAAGAAGAAGATTAGATGAAGAGAAGGAAAAGAATGAAAAAAGAAGGAGAAAGAAAATATAAGAGAGAAAGAAAGAAAGAAAAGAAAAAGAAATAGAGATCCGTCCAAGAGAAAAGAAATAGGAAAAAAAAATGAAAGAAGAATGAAAAGGAGAGAAGGAAAAATGAAAGAAAAGAAAAAAAAAAGAAAAAGTTTAAATGAGGGAAGAAAAGAAAGAAGAAAAGCAAATGAAAGAAAGGAAAGAAAAAGAAGGAAAATAGAGAGAAGGAAAATATAAGAGATTGATGAGACAAAATAAAAGAGAACCGAAGAGAAAGGAAAAAGCAAAGATAGGGAAATGGAAAGAAGAAAGAAATGCCTCAAGAAAAGAAGGAAAAGAAAAAGAAAGAACAAGTTTTAGATGAAAAAAAAGAAATAGAAAAGATAGAGAAGAGAAGGAAAAGAAAAAGAAGGGAAAAAGAAAGATAAAGACAAGAGAGAAGGAAAAGAGTAAAAAGTGAAAGTCCCAATAGTCCACCGAGAAGGAAAGAAAATCGCAAGAAAGAGAAAGAAAGAAAGAAAGAAAGAAAGAAAGAATGAATTGGAAATGGAAAGAAAAGAATGAAAAGTTTTAGATGAGGGAAAGAAAGAAAATGGCACAATAAAGAAAGAAAAGGAAATATAGCAAAAGAAAAGGAAAAATATACAGAGAAGAGAGAATGAAAGAGTCCACCGAAAACGATGGAAATAGGAAAGAGAGAAGGAAAAGAAAGAAAAAAGAAATGAATTGTAATGAAAAAATAATTTTCGAAAAGTTTTAGATGAGGGAGAAAAACGATTTCCCAATGGCAAAATAAAGAAAAAGGTAAATAGGGACCAGAGAGAAGGAAAAGAGAAAAAGAAAGAAAAAGATCCGAAGAGAGAAGGAAAAGAAAAAGAAAAAAGAAATGCAGAAGGAAAAGAGGGAAAGAAGATGGAAATGGAGAGAGAAGGAAAGAGATGAAAGAAAATGCCCCATGGAGAAGAGAGAAGGAAAGAGTGAAAAGAAAAGCAGAGAGAGAAGAGAGAAGGAAAAGAGAGAAAAGAAAAATGCATTAGATAGGAAAAGAGAGAAGAAAAAGGAAAAGAAAGAAAAAAAAAAGAAAAGAATGAATTGAAGAGGAAAAGAAAAATGCCCAACAGGGACAAGAGAGAAGGAAAAGAGAAAAAAGAAAAAGCAAATAAAGAAGAGAGAAGGAAAAGAAGAAAAGAAAAGGAAAAGATAGGACAGAGAGAAGAAAAGAGTCCAAAGAAAAGCCCAGATAACAAGAGAGAAGAGAAAAGAGTAAAAAAAAGTGCCTGAAAGGGAGAATTGAAATGGAAAATAGAAGATAACAAGAGAGAGATGAAAACAAAACTTCCCCATAGGACAAGAGAGAAGGAAAGGTGAAAAGAAAAAGGCCCAGAGAAGGAAAAAGAGAGAAGTCCAAAGCATTTTCTTGAAATCGAAAAGCGAGATGAATGACAAGAGAGAAGGAAAATGAAAAGAAATGAAAAATAGGACAAGAGAGAAGTTTTAGATGAAAGAAAAGTATTCAGATGGGGACAAAGAAGGAAAAAAAAAAGACCGGAGAAGAGAGAAGGAAAGATCGTAATTCGCTGAGTTAAAATGCAGTGCCTTACGGACTCAATGAGAGAATGAAAATACCTCGAACAAAAGTTAGATGAGGGTTTTGAGAAGAGAGAATGGCAAAATAAAGAAGTGAAAGGTAAATATAAAAGCACCGAGAGAAGGAAATATACAGGATGACCCACTTTTGCGTCCAATTGCATTTTTATTGGAAATCGAAGGAAAAGAGTTGAATGCAGTGCTTCCTACGATAGGACAATGAATTTAATGAAAAAATAAAAGAACAAATTTTTAGATGGGTTTTGGCTTTCCTAAAAGAACATTAAAGAAGGGAAAGGTAAATATAAAGCACCGAGAGAAGGAAAATACAGTGATCAGAAAATTTTCGTCCAACGCATTTTTATTGAAATCGCAATTCGCAGAGTTGAATGCAGTGCCTCCTATGCTGCCTCAACGAAATGTAATGAAAAATAATTTCGAACAAGTTTTAGATGAGGGTTTTGAAAAGTGCCCTAATGGCACAATAAAGAAGTGAAAAAAAGAAAGCACCGAGAGAGGACAAAAGAGAAGGAAAACCTAAAAAGTCCACCGCATTTTATTGGAAAGAGAGAAGGAAAAGAGTTGAATGCAGTGCTTCCTAGATGCTCCAGAGAGAATGAAAAAAAATTTTCGAACAAGTTTTAGATGAGGGTTTTGACTTTCTCTAATGGCAAAGTGAAAAGAAAAGGTAAATATAAAGGACAAGAGAGAAATGAAAATACTGTGAAACCCAAAATGCGTCTAGATTTTTTGAAAGAAGAAAAGAGTTGAATGCAAAGCTTCCTAGATAGGACAATGAATTCTAATGAAAAAGAAAAGAAAAGTTTTAGATGAGGAGAAGAGAAAATGGCACAATAATGAAAAGAAAGGTAAATATAAAGCACCGAGAGAAGGGAAATATACAGTGATCACCCACTTTGCGTCCAGAGATTTTTTTTATTGGAAATCGCATTTCGCTGATTTGAAAATGCCTAGATAGGACAACCTAAAATTAATTGTATTGGAAAAAATACTGAACAAGTTTTAGATGAGGAAAGAGTCTTTCCCTTAATGGCACAATAAAGAAGGGAAAGGTAAATATAAAGCACAATGCGAGAAGGAAATAGACAAGATCAATTCACTTTGCGTCCAAACGCATTTTTATTGGAAATCGCAAAGGCTGAGTTGAATGCAAAACGTTTACGCTGCCTCAATGAATTTATTGAAAAATGAAAAGAACAAGTTTTAGATGAGGGATAGGACAAGAGAGAATGGCACATTAAAGAAGGAAAAAGGTAAATATAGCACAGAGAGAAGGAAAGATACATTCACCCACTTTAGTCCACCGAGATTTTTATTGAAATCGCACTGGATTTGAATGCAGTAAGCTTTACGCTGCCTCAATGAATTCTATTGAAAAATAATTTCGAACAAAAGTTAGATGAGGGATTTGCCTTCCCTTGGTGGCACATTAAAGAAGGGAAAGGTAAATATAAAAGCACAGAGAGAAGGGAAATATACAGTGATCACCCACTTTGCGTCCACTGCATTTTTATTGGAAATCGCAATTGCTGATTTGAATGCAGTGGTTCCTACGCTGCCTCTCAATGAATTTATTGAAAAATAATTTCCAACAAGTTTTAGATGAGGGTTTTGCCTTTCCCTAAAGGCAATACTAAAGAAGGGAAAGGTAAATATAAAGCACAGAGAGAAGGGAACATACAGTGATCACCCACTTTAGTGTCCAATTGCATTTTTTATTGAACGTAATTGCTGAGTTGAATGCAGCATTCCTACGCTGCCCTCAATTAATTCTATTGAAAAATACTGAACAAGTTTTAGATGAGGCTTGTCTTTCCCTTTAATGGCACAATAAAGAAGGGAAAGGTAAATATAAAGCACAGCGAGAAGGGAATATACAGATCACCCACTTTTTGGTCCAGCGCATTTTTTATTGAAAGAAAAGAGTTGAAAGCGTAGTGCTTCCTTTACGCTGCCTCAATGAATTCTATTGAAAAAAAATTGAACAAGTTTGATGAGGGTTTTGCCTTTCCCTAATGGCACATTAAAGAAGGGAAAGGTAAAGAAAGCACAGAGAGAAGGAAATATACAAAGTGATCACCCACTTTGCGTCCACAGCATTTTTTTTTGAAATCGCAATTGATTTGAATGAGAGAGCCCTTAAGCTGACTCAATGAATTCTATTGAAAATAATTTCGAAAGAGAAGGAGATGAGGGAAAGAAAGCCCTAATGGCACATAAAGAAGGGAAAGGTAAGAAAAGGCAGAGAGAGAAGGGAATATAAAGATCAAAGAAATTGCGTCCAGCATTTTTATTGAGAAATCGCAAAGAGGATTTGAATGCAGTGCTTCCACGCTAGACAATGAATTCTATTGAAAAAAAATTTCGAACAAGTTTTAGAGAGGGGTTTTGCAAAGAAAATGGCACATTAAAGAAGGAAAGGTAAATATAAAAAAGTACAGAGAAGGGAAATATGAAAGTGATCACCCAGATTGGACCGCAATTCGATTTTTAAAGGAAATCGAAAAGGCTGAGATGAATGCAGAGAGAAGGGAAGGGCCCTCAAAGAAAATGAAAAGATAGGAACAAGAGAGAGATGAGGGCTTTGAAAACCCTTAGATAGGGACAAGAGAGAAGGGAAGAGTAAAAATAAAGCACCCAGAGAAGGAAAATAGAGAAGATCACCTTAGTTTTGTGTCCACACATTTTTAGAAATCGAAGAGAGAAGGAAAAGAGTGAAAAGAAAAGCCTCAATGAATTCTAAGAGAAAAAAAAGAGAAAAGTTTTAATGAGGGTTTTATTTTCCCTAATGGCACATTAAAGAAGGGAAAAGTAAATATAAAGACAGAGAGAAGGGAAATATACAGTGATCACCCACTTTATGTCCACCGCATTTATTGGAAATCAATTCATTGATTTGAATGCAGTGTTCCTACGCTCAAATGAATTCTATTGAAAATAATTTCGAACATGATTTAGATGAGGGCTTTGCCTTTCCCTAATGGCACAATAAAGAAGTGAAAGGTAAAAAAGCACCGAGAGAAGGGAAATATACAGTGAGCACCCACTTTGCGTCCACCGCATTTTTATTGAAATCGTAATTCCGCTGAGTTGAATGCAGTGCTTCCTACGCTGCCTCAATGAATTTAATGAAAATAATTTCGAACAAGTTTTAGATGAGGTTTTGGCCTTTCCCTAATGGCACAATAATGAAGGGAAAGGTAAATATAAAGCACCGAGAGAAGGGTATCAACAGACTTCACCCACTTGCGTCCACCAATTTTTATTGGAAATCGCACTGCTGATTTGAATGCAGTAAGCTTCCTACGCTGCCCTCAATGAATTCTATTGAAAATTGCTTTGAACAAGTTTTAGATGAGGGCTTTGCCTTTCCCTAATGGCACAATAATGAAGGAAAGGTAAATATAAAGCTCAGAGAAGGAAATAAGGCAGATCACCCACTTTGCGTCCACCGCATTTTTATGAAATCGCAATTCGCTGAGTTGAATGCAGTAAGCCTTCCGCTGCCTCAATGAATTCTAATGAAAAATAATTTCGAACAAGTTTTAGATGAGGGTTTTTGCTTTCCCTAATGGCACATTAAAGAAGGAAAGGTAAATATAAAGCACTGAGAGAAGGGAAATATACAGTGATTACCCAATTTCCGTCCACCGCATTTTTATTGGAAATCACAATTCGCTGACTTGAATGCAGTAAGCCTTACGCTGCCTCAATGAATTCTAATGAAAAATAATTTCGAACATGATTTAGATGAGAACGGTTTTGGCCTTTCCCAATGGCACAATAAAAGAAGTGAAAAGGTAAAATATAAAGCAATTGAGAGAAGGAATATACAGTGCACCATTCTCCGTCCACCGCATTTTTATTGGAAATCGCTATTCGCTGAGTTGAATGCAGCCTTTGCATGCTGCCTCAATGAATTTGTAATGAAAAATAATTTGAAACAAGTTTGATGAGGGCTTTGCCCTTCCCTAATGGCACAATAATGAAGGGAAAGGTAAATATAAAAGTACTGAGAGAAGGGTAATCAACAGTGATCACCCAATTTTGTTCACTTACTTTTTTGAAATCGCAATTGATTTGAATGCAGTGCTTCCTACGCTGCCTCAATGAATTCTATTGAAAATTATTTCCGAACAAGTTTTAGATGAGGGTTTTGCCTTTCCCTAATGGCACAATAATGAAGGGAAAGGTAAATATAAAGCCCAGAGAGAAGGGAAACATACTCAGATCACCTACTTTATGTCCACCGCATTTTTATTGGAAATCGCACTGCTTGAGTTGAATGCAGTGCCTTCTGCTGCCTCAATGAATTCCAAATGAAAAACAATTTCGAACAAGATTTAGATGAGGGATTGCCTTCCTTAATGGCACATTAAAGAAGGGAAAAGGTCAATATAGCACAGAGAAAGGGAAATATACCGATCACCCACTTTAGTCCACCGTATTTTTTTGAAATCGCACCGCTGAGTTGAATGCAGTGCTTCCTACGCTGCCTCAATGAATTCCAACGAAAACAATTCGAACAAGTTTTAGATGAGGTTTTGGCCTTCCTAATGGCACATTAAAGAAGGGAAAGGTAAATAAAAAGCACCGAGAGAAGGGAAATATACAGTGATCACCCACTTTCCGTCCACCGCATTTTTCTGGAAATCGCACTGCTGGAGTTGAATGCAGTGCCCTACGCTGCCTCAATGAATTCTAATGAAAAATAATTTCGAACAAGTTTTAGATGAGGTTTTGGCCTTTCCCTAATGGCAACAATAATGAAGGGAAAGGCAAATATAAAGCACCGAGAGAGGGGAACATACAGATCACCCACTTTGCGTCCACCGCATTTTTTATTGGAAATCGCACCGCTGAGTTGAATGCAGTGCTTCCGCGCTGCCTCAATGAATTCTAATGAAAATAATTTGAACATGATTTAGATGAGGGTTTTGCCTTCCCAATGGCACAATAAAGAAGTGAAAGGTAAATATAAAACACCGAGAGAAGGGAACATACAGTGATCACCCAATTTTCCGTCCACCGCATTTTTTTTCTTGGAAATCGCAATTGAGTTGAATGCAGGGCTTCCTACGCCACCAATGAATTTTAATGAAAATACTTTCGAACAAATTTTAGATGAGGGTTTTGCCTTTCCTAATTGGCACATTAAAGAAGGGAAAGGTAAAGATGAAACACAGAGAGAAGGGAAATACACAGTGATCCCCCACTTTGCGTCCACCGCATTTTTTTGTAAATCGCGATTCGCTGATTTGAAATGCAGTGCTTCCTACGCTGCAATGAATTCTAATGAAAAATAATTTGAACAAGTTTTAGATGAGGGTTTTGCCTTTCCCTAATGGCAATAATAAAGAAGTGAAAATAAATATAAAGCACAGAGAGAAGGGAAACATACAGTGATCACCTTATTATGCGTCCACCGCAATTTTATTGGAAATCGTAATTCGCTGAGTTGAATGCAGTGCTTCCACGCTGCCTCAATGAATTCTAATGAAAAAATAATTTCGAACAAGTTTTAGAGTGTGTTTTGCCATTCCCTAATGTCATTTTCAAAGAAGGAAAGGCAAATATAAAGCACAGAGAAGGAAATATACAGTGATCACCCACTTTTGCGTCCACCGCATTTTTTATTGGAAATCGCAATTGCTGAGTTGAATGCAGTGCTTCTTTACTCTGGCTCAATGAATACTAATGAAAAATAATTTCGAACAAGTTTTAGATGAGCGTTTTGCCTTTCCCTGATGACACATTAAAGAAGGGAAAGGTATATATAAAACACAGAGACAAGGGAAATATACAGTGATCACCCACTTTATGTCCACCGCATTTTTTATTGAAATCGCAATTGCTGTGTTGAATGCAGTGCTTCCTCTCTGCCTCAATGAATTTAATGAAAAAATAATTTCGAACAAGATATAGATGAGGGATTTGCTTCTCCTTAATGGCACATTAAAGAAGGGAAAGGTAAATACGCACAGAGAGAAGGGAAATATACAGTGATCACCCACTTTCCGTCCACCACATTTTACTGGAAATCGCAATTGCTGAGTTGAATGCAGTGCTTCCTCCGCTGCCAATGAATTCTAATGAAAAATAATTTGAACAAGTTTTAGATGAGGGTTTTGCCATTCCTAATGGCACATTAAAGAAGAGAAAGGTAAAATATAAAGCAATAAGAGAAGGAAATAAACAGTGATCAATCCACTTTGCGTCCACTGCACTATTGAAATCGCTATTCGCTGAGTTAAAATGCAGTGCTTCCTACGCTTCAATGAATACTAATGAAAATAATTTGAAAAGTTTTAGATGAGGGTTTTGCCTTTCACTAATGGCACATTAAAGAAGGAAAGGTAAATATAAAGCACAGAGAGAAGGGAAATAAATTCAGGATCAACCACTTTTATGTCCACCGCAATTTTATTGAAATCGCACCTGCTGAGTTGAACGCAGTGCTCCCAAGCAGCCTCAATGAATTTAATGAAAAATAATTTCTAACAAGTTTTAGATGAGGGTTTTGCCTTTCCCTAATGGCACATTAAAGAAAGGAAAGGTAACAAAAGCACAGAGAAAGGGAAATATACAGTGATCACCCACTTTCCGTCCACCACATTTTTTTACTGGAAATCGCACTGCTGAGCTGAATGCAAAAGCTTCCTCCGCTGCCTCAATGAATTCCTAATGAAAATAATTTCGAACAAGTTTTAGATGAGGATTTTGCCATTCCCTAATGGCACATTAAAGAAGAGAAAGGTAAATATAAAGGCAGAGAGAAGGGAAAACAGTAAACAGTCCAATTGATCAACCACTTTGAATCCACCGAACAAGTTTAGATGAGGCTTTTGGCAAAAAAGATCGGCTAATATAAAGCAGAGAGAAGGAACAACCAGCAACCACTTTGCGTCCAATTAATTTATTAAATGCTCAAATGCAGTGGCCTAATAATTTAATGAAAAATAATTTCGAACAAGTTTTAGATGAGGGTTTTTGGCCTTTCCCTAATGGCACATTAAAGAAGGGAAAGGTAAATATAAAGTACAGAGAGAAGGGAAATAAATTGTGATCAACCACTTTATGTCCAATGCACATTTTTTGGAAATCGCTATTCGCTGGAGTTGAATGCAGTGCTTCCTCCGCTGCCCCAATGAATTCTAATGAAAATAATTTCAACAAGTTTAGATGAGGGTTTTGCCTTTCCCCTAATGGCACATTAAAGAAAGGAAAAGGTAAATATAAAGCAGAGAGAAGGGAAATATACAGTGATCAACCACCTGCGTCCACCGCACATTTTTATTGAAAATCATATTCGCTGAGTTGAATGCAGTGCTCCTCCGCTGCCTCAATGAATTTTAATGAAAAATACCCAACAAGTTTTAGATGAGGGTTTTGCCTTTCCCCAACGGCACATTAAAGAAAGAAAAGGTAAATATAAAGCACAGAGAGAAGGGAAATAAACAGTGATCAACCACTTATGTCCACCGTAATTTTACTGGAAATCGCAATTCGTTGAGTGAATGCAGGCCTTCCGCAGCCTCAATGAATTTAATGAAAATAATTTCAACAAGTTTTAGATGAGGGTTTTGCCTTTCCCTAATGGGCACATTAAAAAGAAGGGAAGGGGGGATAAAGCACAGAGAGAAGGAAACAAACAGATCAAACACTTTGCGTCCACTGCAATTTTATTGAAATCGCAATTCGCTGAGTTGAATGCAGTGCTTCCTACGCAGCCCTCAATGAATTTAAATGAAAAACAATTTCAACAAGTTTTAGATGAGGGTTTTGCTCTTCACTAATGGCACATTAACGAAGGAAAATATAAAGCACAGAGAGAAGGGAAATAAAAGAAAGTGATCAACCACTTTGCGTCCACCCTGCAATTTTATTGAAACGCACCGCTGAGTTGAATGCTGCGCCCCTTTGCTGCCTCAATGAATTCTAATGAAAATAATTTGAACAAGTTTTAGATGAGGGATTTGCCTTCCTTAATGGCACATTAAAGAAGGGAAAGGTCAATATAAAGCACCGAGAGAAGGGAAATATACAGTGATCACCCACTTTCCGTCCACCGTATTTTATTGGAAATCGCACTGCTGAGTTGAATGCTGTGCCCTACGCCGCCTCAATGAAATTCTAATGAAAAATAATTTCAATAAGTTTTAGATGAGGGATCGGCCTTTCCTTAATGGCACATTAAAGAAGGGAAAGGTCAATATAAAGCACCGAGAGAAGGGAAATATACAGAAAGATCACCCACTTTGCGTCCACCGCATTTTTATTGAAACGTAATTGCTGAGTTGAATGCAAAGCCTCACGCTGCCTCAATGAATTCTAATGAAAATACCTGAAACAAGTTTTAGATGAGGATTTTGTCTTTCCTAATGGGCACATCAGCAAGGGAAAGGTAAATATAAAGCACAGAGAAGGGAAATATACAGTGATCACCCACTTTGCGTTACCGAAATCGTAATTGAATCGCACCGCTGGGAGTTGTCAGTGCTTCCTTACGCTGCCTCAATGAAATCTAATGAAAAATAATTTCGAACAAGTTTTAGATGAGGTTTTCCTAATGGCACATTAAAGAAGGAAAGGTAAATATAAAGCACCGAGAAGGAAATATAATAGTGATCACCCACTTTGCGTCGACCGCATTTTTAGCGGAAATCGCAATTCGCTGAGTTGAATGGAGTGCTTACTACGCTGCCACAATGAATTCTAATGAAAAAATTTCGAACAAGTTTAGATGAGGGCTTGCCTTCCCCACGGCACATTAAAAAAGAAGGGAAAAGTAAATATAAAAGCACCGAGAGAAGGAAATATACAGTGATCACCACTTGTCGACTGCATTTTTAGCGGAAAACGTAATTCGCTGAGTTGAATGGAGGCTTACTATTGCCGCCACAATGAATTCTAATGAAAAAATACCGAACAAGTTTTAGATGAGGGTTTTGGTTTCCCTAATGGGTGCATTAAAGAAGGGAAAAGTAAATATAAAGCACCGAGAGAAGGGAAATATACAGTGATCACCCACTTGCGTCGACCGCATTTTTAAGTGGAAATCGCAATTCGCTGAGTTAACCGGAGTTTACTACGCTGCAATGAATTTAATGAAAAATAATTTCGAATAAGTTTTAGATTAGGGTTTGCCTTTTCCTTAATGGCACATTAAAGAAGGAAAGGTAAATATAAAGCACAGAGAGAAGGGAAATACAGTGATCACCTGACTTTGCGTCCACCGCATTTTTTAGCGGAAATCGCAATTGCTGAGTTGAATGGAGTGCTTACTACGCTGCCACAATGAATTTTAATGAAAAATACCTTCGAACAAGTTTTAGATTAGGTTTTGCCTTTTCCCTAATGGCACATTAAAGAAGGGAAAGATAAATAAATAAAGAGAGAAGGGAAATATACAGTGATCACCCACTTTGCGTCCACCGCATTTTTTTGGAAATCGCAATTCCTGAGTTAAATGCAGTGCTTCCTACGCTGCCTCAATGAATTTAAAATGAAAAAATAATTGAACAAGTTTTGATGAGGGTTTGCCTTTCCTAACGTGGCACATTAAAGAAGGGAAAGGTAAATATAAAGCACAGAGAGAGGGAAATATACAGTGATCGAATTCACTTTGCGTCCACTGCATTTTAGTGGAAATCGCAATTCGCTGTGTTGTATGCAGGGCCTTTCTGCTGCCTCAATGAATTCTAATGAAAATAATTTCGAACAAGATTTAGATGAGGGATTTGTGGCCTTTCCTAACGGTAATGAAGCAAAGCAAATATAAAGCACAGAGAGAAGGGAAATAAAACAGTGATCAACCACTTAGTAGAGAGAAGTACCACCCACTTTGTGTCCACCGTTTTTTAGTGGAAATCGCAACGCTGAGTTGAATGCAGTGCTTCCTACGCTGCCTCAATGAATTTTAATGAAAATAATTTCAAGTTTTAGATGAGGATTTGCCTTTCCCACGGCACATTAAAGAAGGAAAGGTGTTATAAAGCACAGAGAAGGGAAATAAACAGTGATCAACCACTTTATGTCCACTGCATTTTATTGGAAATCGTAATCGCTGAGTTGAATGGTGTGCTTCCTACGCTGCCTCTGTAATGAATTCTAATGAAAATACTCTGAACAAGATTTGATGAGGGTTTTGCCATTCCTCAATGACACATTAAAGAAGGAAAAGGTAAAATATAAAGCAGAGAGAAGGAATATACAGTGATCACCCACTTTGCGTCAACCGCATTTTTTATTGAAATCGCACTGCTGAGTTGAATGCAGTTTCCACGCTGCCTCTCAATGAAATCTAATGAAAAATAATTTTTGAAAAGTTTTAGATGAGGGTTTTGGCCTTTCCCTAATGGCACATTAAAGAAGGGAAAGGTAAATAAAGCACAGAGAAGGGAAACATACAGTGATCACCCACTTTCCGTCCACCGCATTTTATTGAAATCGCACTGCTGAGTTGAATGCAGTGCTTCCTACGCTGCCTCAATGAATTTAATGAAAAAAACACTGAACAAGTTTAGATGAGGGTTTTGGTTTTCACCCTAAATGGAAGGAAATTAAATATAAAGCAGAGAGAAGGGAAATATACAGTGATCACCTTCACTTATGTCCACCGCATTTTATTGAAATCGCACCGCTGAGTTAAATGCAGTGCTTCCCACGCTGCCTCAATGAATTCTAATGAAAAAATTTCTGAAAAGTTTTAGATGAGGGTTTTGCTTCCAATGGCACATTAAAGAAGGAAAGGTAAATATAAAGCCAGAGAGAAGGGAACATACAGTGATCACCCACTTTATGTCCACCGCATTTTTATTGAAATCGCAATTCGCTGAGTTAAATGGTGCTTCCTACGCTGCCCCCAATGAATTTAATGAAAATAATTTCAATAAGTTTTAGATGAGGGTTTTGCCTTTCCACGGTTATTAAAGAAGGAAAGGTAAATATAAAGCACAGAGGGAAGGGAAATATACAGTGATCACCCAATTTATGTCCAATTATATTTTTTTTGGAAATCGTAATTCGCTGAGTTGAATGCAGTGCCTTACGCCCTCAATGAATTTAAATGAAAAAATAATTTAATCAAGTTTTAGATGAGGGTTTGCCTTCCTAATGGCACATTAAAGAAGGGAAAAGTCAACATAAAGCACAGAGGGAAGGGAAATATACAGATCACCCAATTTGCGTCCACCGCATTTTTTTTGGAAATCGCACCGCTGTGTTGAATGTGCAGTGACCTCTGCTGCCTCAATGAATTTAAATGAAAAAATTTGAACAAGATTTAGATGAGGGATTTGCCTTCCTTAATGGCACATTAAAGAAGGGAAAGGTCAATATAAAGCACAGAGAAGGGAAATATTAAGATCACCCAGTTTATGTCCAATCGCAAATTTTATTGAAATTCTAATTGCTGTGTTGAATGCAGTGACCTTCGCTCAAATAATTTTGTTGAAAAAATAAATTTTGAACAAGTTTTAGATGAGGGTTTTGCCTTCCTTAATGGCAAAATTAAAGAAGGAAAGGTCAAGAAAGTTACTGTGAGAGAAGGGAACATAATAGTGATCACTCCACTTTCCGTCCACCTTTTATTTTTTAATGGCACTTTTTAAAAAATAATTTTCGAACAAGTTTTTTTTAGAAATTTGCCTTTCCCTAATGGCACATTAAAGAAGAAAGGTAAATATAAAACACCGAGAGAGGGAATATACAGTGATCACCCACTTTGCGTCCACCGCATTTTTTTTTATTGGAAATCGCAATTCGCTGAGTTGAATGCAGTGCTTCCTACGCTGCCTCAATGAATTCTAATGAAAAAATAATTTCGAACAAGTTTTAGATGAGGGTTTTGCCTTTCCCTAATGGCACATTAAAGAAGGAAAGGTAAATATAAAACACCGAGAAGGAAATATACAGTGATCACCCACTTTGCGTCCACCGCATTTTTTTTGGAAATCGCAATTCGCTGAGTTGAATGCAGTGCTTCCTACGCTGCCTCAATGAATTCTAATGAAAAATAATTTCGAACAAGTTTTTAGATGAGGGTTTTGCCTTTCCCCTAATGGCACATTAAAGAAGGAAAAGGTAAATATAAAAAAACCGAGAGAAGGAAATATACAGTGATCACCCACTTTGCGTCCACCGCATTTTTTTATTGGAAATCGCAATTCGCTGAGTTGAATGCAGTGCTTCCTACGCTGCCTCAATGAATTCTAATGAAAAAAATTTCGAACAAGTTTTTTTATGAGGGTTTTTCCTTTCCCTAATGGCACAAAATAATTTCGAAAAATGAAGGGAATGGCACATTAAATATAAATATAAAGCACCGAGAGAGAAGGAAATATACAGTGATCACCCACTTTGCGTCCACCGCATTTTTTTTGAAATCGCAATTCGCTGAGTTGAATGCAGTGCTTCCTACGCTGCCTCAATGAATTCTAATGAAAAATAATTTCGAACAAGTTTTAGATGAGGGTTTTGCCTTTCCCTAATGGCACATTAAAGAAGGAAAAAGTAAATATAAAAAACACCGAGAGAAGGAAATATACAGTGATCACCCACTTTGCGTCCACCGCATTTTTTGGAAATCGCAATTCGCAATTCGCTGAGTTGAATGCAGTGCTTCCTACGCTGCCTCAATGAATTCTAATGAAAAATAATTTCGAACAAGTTTTAGATGAGGTTTTTGCCTTTCCCTAATGGCACATTAAAGAAGGGAAAATGTAAATATAAAGGGAAGGTAAATATAAAGAAGAGAAAGGAATATACAGTGATCACCCACTTTGCGTCCACCGCATTTTTATTGAAATCGCAATTCGCTGAGTTGAATGCAGTGCTTCCTACGCTGCCTCAATGAATTCTAATGAAAAATAATTTCGAACAAGTTTTAGATGAGGGTTTTTTTTTTCCCTAATGGCACATTAAAGAAGGAAAAGGTAAATATAAAACACAGAGAGAAGGAAATATACAGTGATCACCCACTTTGCGTCCACCGCATTTTTTGGAAATCGTTGAAATCGCAATTCGCTGAGTTGAATGCAGTGCTTCCTACGCTGCCTCAATGAATTCTAATGAAAAATAATTTCGAACAAGTTTTTTAGATGAGGTTTTTTGCCTTTCCCTAATGGCACATTAAAAAGAAGGAAAGGTAAATATAAAAAACCGAGAGAAGAAATATACAGTGATCACCCACTTTGCGTCCACCGCATTTTTTGGAAATCGCAATTCGCTGAGTTGAATGCAGTGCTTCCTACGCTGCCTCAATGAATTCTAATGAAAAATAATTTCGAACAAGTTTTTTATGAGGGTTTTTTTTTTCCCTAATGGCACATTAAAAGAAGGAAAAAAGTAAATATAAAACACAGAGAGAAGGAAATATACAGTGATCACCCCCACTTTGCGTCCACCGCATTTTTATTGGAAATCGCAATTCGCTGAGTTGAATGCAGTGCTTCCTACGCTGCCTCAATGAATTCTAATGAAAAATAATTTCGAACAAGTTTTAGATGAGGGTTTTGCCTTTCCCTAATGGCACATTAAAAAAAAGGAAAAGTAAATATAAAAAACCGAGAGAAGGGAAATATACAGTGATCACCCTTTTGCGTCCACCGCATTTTTTTTTTAATCGCAATTCGCTTCGCTTGAATGCAGTGCTTCCTACGCTGCCTCAATGAATTCTAATGAAAAATAATTTCGAACAAGTTTTTTCGATGAGGGTTTTTGCCTTTTTTGCCTAATGGCACATTAAAGAAGGAAAGGTAAATATAAAAAACAGAGAGAAAGGAAATATACAGTGATCACCCACTTTGCGTCCACCGCATTTTTTTATTGGAAATCGCAATTCGCTGAGTTGAATGCAGTGCTTCCTACCTGCTGCCTCAATGAATTCTAATGAAAAATAATTTCGAACAAGTTTTTATGATGAATGTTTTGCCTTTCCCTAATGGCACATTAAAGAAGGAAAATGTAAATATAAAAGGTAAATATAAAAGACCGAGGGAAATATACAGTGATCACCCACTTTGCGTCCACCGCATTTTTTATTGGAAATCGCAATTCGCTGAGTTGAATGCAGTGCTTCCTACGCTGCCTCAATGAATTCTAATGAAAAATAATTTCGAACAAGTTTTAGATGAGGGTTTTGCCTTTCCCTAATGGCACATTAAAGAAGGAAAGGTAAATATAAAAAAACAGAGAGAAGGAAATATACAGTGATCACCCCTTTGCGTCCACCGCATTTTTTTTTGGAAATCGCAATTCGCTGAGTTGAATGCAGTGCTTCCTACGCTGCCTCAATGAATTCTAATGAAAAATAATTTCGAACAAGTTTTAGATGAGGTTTTTGCCTTTCCCTAATGGCACATTAAAGAAGGGAAAGGTAAATATAAAAAAACAGAGAGAAGGAAATATACAGTGATCACCCTTTTGCGTCCACCGCATTTTTTTTATTGGAAATCGCAATTCGCTGAGTTGAATGCAAATGCAATCGCTGCTTCCTACGCTGCCTCAATGAATTCTAATGAAAAATAATTTCGAACAAGTTTTTTATGATGAGGTTTTGCCTTTCCCTAATGGCACATTAAAGAAGGAAAGGTAAATATAAAAAAAACAGAGAAGGAAAATATACAGTGATCACCCTTTGCGTCCACCGCATTTTTTATTGGAAATCAATTTCGCTGAGTTGAATGCAGTGCTTCCTACGCTGCCTCAATGAATTCTAATGAAAAATAATTTCGAACAAGTTTTAGATGAGGGTTTTGCCTTTCCCTAATGGCACATTAAAAAGAAGGAAAGGTAAATATAAAAAACAGAGAGAAGGGGAATATACAGTGATCACCCTTTGCGTCCACCGCATTTTTTTTATTGCAAATCGCAATTCGCTGAGTTGAATGCAGTGCTTCCTACGCTGCCTCAATGAATTCTAATGAAAAATAATTTCGAACAAGTTTTAGATGAGGGTTTTTTTTTTTTTTCCCTAATGGCACATTAAAGAAGGGAAAAATAAATATAAAAGGTTTTTTAAGAAAGGAAAGGTAAATATAAAGCACAGTGATATACAGTGATCACCCTTTGCGTCCACCGCATTTTTTTGGAAATCGCAATTCAATTCGCTGAGTTGAATGCAGTGCTTCCTACGCTGCCTCAATGAATTCTAATGAAAAATAATTTCGAACAAGTTTTATGATGAGGTTTTTCCCTTGGCACATTAAAGAAGGAAAAGTAAATATAAAACACCGAGAAGAAGGAAATATACAGTGATCACCCACTTTGCGTTGCGTCCACCGCATTTTTTATTGGAAATCGCAATTCGCTGAGTTGAATGCAGTGCTTCCTACGCTGCCTCAATGAATTCTAATGAAAAAAATTCGAACAAGTTTTTTTGAGAGGGTTTTTTTTGCTTTCCCTAATGGCACATTAAAGAAGGAAAGGTAAATATAAATACACCGAGAAGAAGGAAATATACAGTGATCACCCTTTTGCGTCCACCGCATTTTTTTATGGAAATCAATTCGCTGAGTTGAATGCAGTGCTTCCTACGCTGCCTCAATGAATTCTAATGAAAAATAATTTCGAACAAGTTTTAGATGAGGGTTTTGCCTTTCCCTAATGGCACATTAAAAAGGGAAAAAGGTAAATATAAAAAAAACACCGAGAGAAGGAAATATACAGTGATCACCCACTTTGCGTCCACCGCATTTTTTTTATGGAAATCGCAATTCGCTGAGTTGAATGCAGTGCTTCCTACGCTGCCTCAATGAATTCTAATGAAAAATAATTTCGAACAAGTTTTAGATGAGGGTTTTGCCTTTCCCTAATGGCACATTAAAGAAGGGAAAAAAAATATAAAAAACCGAGAGAGAAATATACAGTGATGATCACCCTTTTGCGTCCACCGCATTTTTTATTGGAAATCGCAATTCGCTGAGTTGAATGCAGTGCTTCCTACGCTGCCTCAATGAATTCTAATGAAAAATAATTTCGAACAAGTTTTAGATGAGGTTTTTGCCTTTCCCTAATGGCACATTAAAGAAAAAAAGGTAAATATAAAAAGTTAAAAGAAAAAATATACAGTGATCACCCACTTTGCGTCCACCGTGATCACCCACTTTTCCACCGCATTTTTTTGGAAATCGCAATTCGCTGAGTTGAATGCAATGCTTCCTACGCTGCCTCAATGAATTCTAATGAAAAATAATTTCGAACAAGTTTTTAGATGAGGGTTTTGCCTTTCCCTAATGGCACATTAAAGAAGGAAAAGGTAAATATAAATAAACAGAGAGAAGGGAAATATACAGTGATCACCCACTTTGCGTCCACCGCATTTTTTTTGGAAATCGCAATTCGCTGAGTTGAATGCAGTGCTTCCTTCCTACTGCCTCAATGAATTCTAATGAAAAATAATTTCGAACAAGTTTTAGATGAGGGTTTTGCCTTTCCCTAATGGCACATTAAAGAAGGAAAGGTAAATATAAAAAATTAAAGAGAGAGAAAATATACAGTGATCACCCACTTTGCGTCCACCGCATTTTTTATTTTTAATCGCAATTCGCTTTGCGTCCACCGAGTTTTTATGCAATGCTTCCTTGAATGCGTGCTTCCTACCTGCCTCAATGAATTCTAATGAAAAATAATTTCGAACAAGTTTTTTAGATGAGGGTTTTGCCTTTCCCTAATGGCACATTAAAGAAGGGAAAGGTAAATATAAAAAAACAGAGAGAAGGAAATATCAGTGATCACCCACTTTGCGTCCACCGCATTTTTATTGGAAATCGCAATTCGCTGAGTTGAATGCAGTGCTTCCTACGCTGCCTCAATGAATTCCAATGAAAAATAATTTCGAACAAGTTTTAGATGAGGGTTTTTTTCCCTAATGGCACATTAAAGAAGGAAAGGTAAATATAAAATAAAAAACCGAGAGAGAAGAAATATACAGTGATCACCCTTTGCGTCCACCGCATTTTTTTTTGGAAATCGCAATTCGCTGAGTTGAATGCAGTGCTTCCTACGCTGCCTCAATGAATTCTAATGAAAAAAAATTTCGAACAAGTTTTTTATGAGGGTTTTTTTTTCCCTAATGGCACATTAAAGAAAAAAAGGTAAATATAAAAATACAAAGAGAGAGAAGGAAATATACAGTGATCACCCACTTTGCGTCCACCGCATTTTTTTATTGGAAATCGCAATTCGCTGAGTTGAATGCAGTGCTTCCTACGCTGCCTCAATGAATTCTAATGAAAAAAATATTTCGAACAAGTTTTAGATGAGGTTTTGCCTTTCCCCCTGGCACATTAAAGAAGGGAAAGTAAAATAAAAAAACCGAGAAGGGAAATATACAGTGATCAACCACTTTGCGTCCACCGCATTTTTTTTTTAAATCGCAATTCGCTGAGTTGAATGAAGTGCTTCCTACGCTGCCTCAATGAATTCTAATGAAAAATAATTTCGAACAAGTTTTAGATGAGGTTTTGCCTTTCCCTAATGGCACATTAAAGAAGGAAAGGTAAATATAAATATAAACCGAGAAGAAGAAAATATACAGTGATCACCCTTTGCTTTCCACCGCATTTTTTTTAAAAATCGCAATTCGCTGAGTTGAATGCAGTGCTTCCTACGCTGCCTCAATGAATTCTAATGAAAAATAATTTCGAACAAGTTTTAGATGAGGGTTTTGCCTTTTTAGATAATTTTGCCTTTAAAGAAGGAAACATAAATATAAAAAAATATAAAGCACCGAGAAGGGGATATATACAGTGATCACCCACTTTGCGTCCACCGCATTTTTTTGGAAATCGCAATTCGCTGAGTTGAATGCAGTGCTTCCTACGCTGCCTCAATGAATTCTAATGAAAAATAATTTCGAACAAGTTTTAGATGAGGGTTTTTTTTTTTTCCCTAATGGCACATTAAAGAAAGAAAGGTAAATAAAAAAACAAACCGAGAAGGAAATATATATACATCATCCCACTTTGCGTCCACCGCATTTTTTTATTGGAAATCGCAATTCGCTGAGTTGAATGCAGTGCTTCCTACGCTGCCTCAATGAATTCTAATGAAAAAATAATTTCGAACAAGTTTTAGATGAGGTTTTGCCTTTCCCTAATGGCACATTAAAGAAGGAAAAAAATATAAATAAAAACCCGAGAGAAGGAATATACAGTGATCACCCACTTTGCGTCCACCGCATTTTTATTGGAAATCGCAATTCGCTGAGTTGAATGCAGTGCTTCCTACGCTGCCTCAATGAATTCTAATGAAAAATAATTTCGAACAAGTTTTAGATGATTTTGCCTTTCCCTAATGGCACATTAAAGAAGGAAAAGGTAAATATAAAACACCGAGAGAAGGAAAATATACAGTGATCACCCTTTTTGCGTCCACCGCATTTTTATGGAAATCGCAATTCGCTGAGTTGAATGCAGTGCTTCCTACGCTGCCTCAATGAATTCTAATGAAAAATAATTTCGAACAAGTTTTTTAGATGAGGGTTTTGCCTTTCCCTAATGGCACATTAAAGAAGGAAAGGTAAATATAAATAAACAACAGAGAAGGAAATATACAGTGATCACCCACTTTGCGTCCACCGCATTTTTTTTTGGAAATCGCAATTCGCTGAGTTGAATGCAGTGCTTCCTACGCTGCCTCAATGAATTCTAATGAAAAATAATTTCGAACAAGTTTTAGATGAGGTTTTTGCCTTTCCCTAATGGCACATTAAAGAAGGAAAAGTAAATATAAAAGGTTTTGCCTTTCCCTAATGGCACATTAAAAAGGGAAAATATAAAAAAAATATACAGTGATCACCCATCACCCACTTTGCGTCCACCGCATTTTTGGAAATCGCAATTCGCTGAGTTGAATGCAGTGCTTCCTACGCTGCCTCAATGAATTCTAATGAAAAATAATTTCGAACAAGTTTTAGATGAGGGGTTTTTTGCCTTTCCCTAATGGCACATTAAAGAAGGAAAGGTAAATATAAAAACAGAGAGAAGGAAATATACAGTGATCACCCTTTGCGTCCACCGCATTTTTTGGAAATCGCAATTCGCTGAGTTGAATGCAGTGCTTCCTACGCTGCCTCAATGAATTCTAATGAAAAATAATTTCGAACAAGTTTTAGATGAGGTTTTGCCTTTCCCTAATGGCACATTAAAAAGAAGGGAAGGTAAATATATAAAAAACCCGAAAGAAGAAAATATACAGTGATCACCCACTTTGCGTCCACACCGCATTTTTTTGAAATCGCAATTCGCTGAGTTGAATGCAATTCGTGCAGTGCTTCCTACGCTGCCTCAATGAATTCTAATGAAAATAATTTTCGAACAAGTTTTAGATGAGGTTTTTGCCTTTCCTAATGGCACATTAAAGAAGGGAAAATATAAATGGCACATTAAATTTTTATTGAAATTCGGAAATGCAGTGCTAAATATAATGAAAATAATTTCGAACAAGTTTTAGATGAGGGGTTTTGCCTTTCCCTAATGGCACATTAAAGAAGGAAATATACAGTGATCACCCTTTGCGTCCACCGCATTTTTTGAAATCGCAATTCAATTCGCTGAGTTGATGCAGTGCTTCCTACGCTGCCTCAATGAATTCTAATGAAAAATAATTTCGAACAAGTTTTAGATGAGGGTTTTTTGCCTTTCCCTAATGGCACATTAAAGAAGGGAAAAGGTAAATATAAAAACACCGAGAGAAGGAAAATATACAGTGATCACCCACTTTGCGTCCACCGCATTTTTTATTGGAAATCGCAATTCGCTGAGTTGAATGCAGTGCTTCCTACGCTGCCTCAATGAATTCTAATGAAAAATAATTTCGAACAAGTTTTAGATGAGGGGTTTTGCTTTTTCCCTAATGGCACATTAAAGAAGGAAAAAGTAAATATAAAACAAAGAGAGAAGAAATATAAATATACAGATCACCCTTTGCGTCCACCGCATTTTTTTTGGAAATCGCAATTCGCTGAGTTGAATGCAGTGCTTCCTACGCTGCCTCAATGAATTCTAATGAAAAATAATTTCGAACAAGTTTTAGATGAGGTTTTGCCTTTCCCTAATGGCACATTAAAGAAGGAAAGGTAAATATAAAAACACCGAGAGAAGGAAATATACAGTGATCACCCTTTTTGCGTCCACCGCATTTTTTTTTTGTGGAAATCGCAATTCGCTGAGTTGAATGCAGTGCTTCCTACGCTGCCTCAATGAATTCTAATGAAAAAATATTTCGAACAAGTTTTTTAGATGAGGGTTTTGCCTTTCCCTAATGGCACATTAAAGAAGGGAAAGGTAAATATAAAAAACGAGAGAAGGGAAATATACAGTGATCACCCACTTTGCGTCCACCGCATTTTTTTTGGAAATCGCAATTCGCTGAGTTGAATGCAGTGCTTCCTACGCTGCCTCAATGAATTCTAATGAAAAATAATTTCGAACAAGTTTTAGATGAGGTTTTGCCTTTCCCTAATGGCACATTAAAGAAGGAAAAAGGTAAATATAAAACACAGAGAGAAGGAAATATACAGTGATCACCCCCACTTGCGTCCACCGCATTTTTATTGGAAATCGCAATTCGCTGAGTTGAATGCAGTGCTTCCTACGCTGCCTCAATGAATTCTAATGAAAAATAATTTCGAACAAGTTTTAGATGAGGTTTTGCCTTTCCCTAATGGCACATTAAAAAGAAGGAAAATATAAATAAAAAAGAGACCGAGAGAAATATATAAATGATCACCCACTTTGCGTCCACCGCATTTTTATTGGAAATCGCAATTCGCTGAGTTGAATGCAGTGCTTCCTACGCTGCCTCAATGAATTCTAATGAAAAATAATTTCGAACAAGTTTTAGATGAGGTTTTTGCCTTTCCCTAATGGCACATTAAAGAAGGAAAGGTAAATAAATATAAAACAAAGAGAGAAGTAAATAAATATACAGTGTCATCACCTTTGCGTCCACCGCCGCATTTTTATTGGAAATCGCAATTCGCTGAGTTGAATGCAGTGCTTCCTACGCTGCCTCAATGAATTCTAATGAAAAATAATTTCGAACAAGTTTTAGATGAGGGTTTTTGCCTTTCCCTAATGGCACATTAAAAGAGGAAAGGTAAATATAAAACACAGAGAGAAGGAAATATACAGTGATCACCCACTTTGCGTCCACCGCATTTTTTTTTGGAAATCGCAATTCGCTGAGTTGAATGCAGTGCTTCCTACGCTGCCTCAATGAATTCTAATGAAAAATAATTTCGAACAAGTTTTAGATGAGGTTTTTGCCTTTCCCTAATGGCACATTAAAGAAGGGAAAGGTAAATATAAAAAACACGAGAGAAGGGAAATATACAGTGATCACCCACTTTGCGTCCACCGCATTTTTTTGGAAATCGCAATTCGCTGAGTTGAATGCAGTGCTTCCTACGCTGCCTCAATGAATTCTAATGAAAAAATAATTTCGAACAAAATAATTTCGAACAAGATGATGGTTTTTGCTTTCCCTAATGGCACATTAAAGAAGGGAAAGGTAAATATAAAAACACAGAGAGAAGGAAATATACAGTGATCACCCACTTTGCGTCCACCGCATTTTTTATGGAAATCGCAATTCGCTGAGTTGAATGCAGTGCTTCCTACGCTGCCTCAATGAATTCTAATGAAAAATAATTTCGAACAAGTTTTTTAGATGAGGTTTTGCCTTTCCCTAATGGCACATTAAAGAAGGAAAAATAAATATAAAAAAGCCGAGAGAAGGAAATATACAGTGATCACCCACTTTGCGTCCACCGCATTTTTTTTGGAAATCGCAATTCGCTGAGTTGAATGCAGTGCTTCCTACGCTGCCTCAATGAATTCTAATGAAAAAAAAATTTCGAACAAGTTTTTTTAGATGAGGTTTTTTGCCTTTCCCTAATGGCACATTAAAAAGAAGGAAAGGTAAATATAAAGCACACGAGAGAAGGAAATATACAGTGATCACCCACTTTGCGTCCACCGCATTTTTTATGGAAATCGCAATTCGCTGAGTTGAATGCAATGCAGTGCTTCCTACGCTGCCTCAATGAATTCTAATGAAAAATAATTTCGAACAAGTTTTAGATGAGGGTTTTGCTTTTCCCTAATGGCACATTAAAGAAGGAAAAGTAAATATAAAAAACACCGAGAGAGGGAAATATACAGTGATCACCCACTTTGCGTCCACCGCATTTTTTTTATTGGAAATCGCAATTCGCTGAGTTGAATGCAGTGCTTCCTACGCTGCCTCAATGAATTCTAATGAAAAATAATTTCGAACAAGTTTTAGATGAGGTTTTTTTTCCCTAATGGCACATTAAAGAAGGAAAAGGTAAATATAAAGCACCGAGAGAAGGAAATATACAGTGATCACCCACTTTGCGTCCACCGCATTTTTTGGAAAATCGCAATTCGCTGAGTTGAATGCAGTGCTTCCTACGCTGCCTCAATGAATTCTAATGAAAAAATAATTTCGAACAAGTTTTAGATGAGGGTTTTGCCTTTCCCTAATGGCACATTAAAGAAGGAAAGGTAAATAAATAAACAGAGAAGAGATATATACAGTGATCACCCACTTTGCGTCCACCGCATTTTTTTGTGAAATCGCAATTCGCTGAGTTGAATGCAGTGCTTCCTACGCTGCCTCAATGAATTCTAATGAAAAATAATTTCGAACAAGTTTTAGATGAGGGTTTTGCCTTTCCCTAATGGCACATTAAAGAAGGAAGGTAAATAAATATAAAACCGAGAGAAGGAAATATACAGTGATCACCCACTTTGCGTCCACCGCATTTTTTTTTGGAAATCGCAATTCGCTGAGTTGAATGCAGTGCTTCCTACGCTGCCTCAATGAATTCTAATGAAAAATAATTTCGAACAAGTTTTAGATGAGGTTTTGCCTTTCCCTAATGGCACATTAAAGAAGGAAAGGTAAATATAAAACACCGAGAGAAGGAAATATACAGTGATCACCCACTTTGCGTCCACCGCATTTTTTGGTGGAAATCGCAATTCGCTGAGTTGAATGCAGTGCTTCCTACGCTGCCTCAATCAATGAATTCTAATGAAAAATAATTTCGAACAAGTTTTTTAGATGAGGTTTTTTTGCCTTTCCCTAATGGCACATTAAAGAAGGGAAAGGTAAATATAAAAAACCACCGAGAAGGAAATATATAGTGATCACCCACTTTGCGTCCACCGCATTTTTTTTGGAAATCGCAATTCGCTGAGTTGAATGCAGTGCTTCCTACGCTGCCTCAATGAATTCTAATGAAAAATAATTTCGAACAAGTTTTAGATGAGGTTTTTGCCTTTCCCTAATGGCACATTAAAGAAGGAAAGGTAAATATAAAACACCGAGAGAAGGAAATATACAGTGATCACCCTTTTTGCGTCCACCGCATTTTTTATTGGAAATCGCAATTCGCTGAGTTGAATGCAGTGCTTCCTACGCTGCCTCAATGAATTTTGCGTCCACCGCATTTTTATTGGAAATCGCAATTCGCTGAGTTGAATGCAGTGCTTCCTACGCTGCCTCAATGAATTCTAATGAAAAATAATTTCGAACAAGTTTTCGAGAT
>CAHIKZ030004148.1:0-42108 GCA_903632075.3 Acanthosepion pharaonis | reverse complement strand
AATTTAATTAAATAAAAATGTTACTGTTAGTTAGTGTTGTACTTCTGTGGTGTTTTTTTTTTTTTTTTTTTTTTTTTAGCAATTAGTTTATTTCTACATAATTTGCTTGTTTTCATACTCAGTTTTTATTTTATTACTTGTCGATATGATTTTCAACAATTCTTAAAATTCAGTTTAGTGAATTTGTTTTTCTTATAAATTTTGAAAATTATTTTCTTTAACAACTTCTAGGTACTGAAAAATTGAGTTAAAAGTAAAACACATTTTTAAAATAATGTTAATACCTCCTTTTTAGTAAAAATTTTAGTTCTATTTGAACAACAACAATAATAATAATAATGATAGGTTAAAAAAAGCTAATCCGTATAAAATGAAAAAATAATTTCTGTATATAAAGTTTTTTTAGACATTAAAAAATTTTTAAAAATTTTAAAGCATCACTCGTCTCTCATCGAACCGCCATTAGCGAAAAATGTAAACAAGTTTAAAAAATCTTTTTAAAATCCAGTATTTACCCTAAAGATGTTTGAAAGTAAATTAGTAAATTTAAGGATTAATTTACTAGATTTTGCAAAAGTAATTCTTTTTGCTTAAAACAAAACGAAAATACCGTTTCAAAACACAGTAGTTTGTAATTTCATAACTTACTAGCACTTCCATGCGCGAAAAAATTAAAAACACAGAAGTACAGAACACCAGCACTGTAATAATAAAAAAATAGTATTGTTTGCTTTAAAAATAAATTCTATAATCAATCAATAGTTTAAGAATATAATTTTTTATTCTACGCAACAAAAGATATTTGAATATCATATGCTGAAATTGTTATTAGCGGAATTATAAAAGATTCAATTTTGTGTACCAAGAACTAAAAAGTTAAACATTTGATTTAAAAAGGAAATATAATTTCTATGGTGTGTTGTTTTTTTGTTTTTTTTTAGTTCAATTCCAATAGAAAATAGACCCAAAAAACTAGGGAACAAATTGTGAACTTCTGAATTTTTATTTAATTCAGAAATGAATTTGAGTTTCTGTAACTCTTTTAGTAAGCTACCTAAAACTTTAAAAAGAGGTCAAAACAAATCTTGTATGTTTTCATATTCAAAATAGAATTGAGGTAGTGTATTGAAATGTCAAGTTTTAAATAATGTGACTTCTATGTAAATACTACACGTAAAAATCATTAATAAAATTTAAACATTATTTTTTTTAAGGAAATTCCAAAGATGGATTCAAATTGAAAAATATGCAACTATTTTGTGCATTAAAAAATGTCAACCAAAACAGTGAATATGCTTATAAAAACTTTCAAAAATTGTCAAAAGGGAAAAAATAAATCATGTACATTACATATATAGATAAAAGAAAAACAGCTGGATTTTGATGACTTCAAGAGAAAGTGAAAGATGAAAAGAAGTAAAACCATTAAATTTCTTTATGAAATAAAATAAAATAGAAAATAGTTGTACATTTCTTATTCCTTTTTTGCATATAAGACTGTCATATTTATATTTGCATAAAAAAAAGCACAAGCTACAAAGATAGGAAGAGACAAAGGAGAGATTGAGGAGATACAAGCAAAGAGTTATTGAAAAGCAGTGTGGGAGGTATATGATAATCTTGTCAACACCAATGGAATTTCCATTATCTTATGCCACTGCTGTTTTCTCATCTTTTGATTATTGGATAGAAATAATTAAGGCGTGACATATTTTAAAAGAATTGACCATAATGGCTGACATGACAATGCTTTCTGGTTTGTTTTTAAAGTAAACATTAAGTTGAGAATTATAGCAATTTTAGTTTGGTATCCTGAAAGAAAAAATATATATAAACTTTAAAACCCAATTATAAACTCTTAGGATGTACGCTAAATCTTATGCTAGAAGCATGAAACTAAGGCTCATGATATTCTGTAAATGGTCATTTAGAGTTTAGTGCATAAAAAAAAAAAATCAGTGGAAAGCAATAAAAAACAAAACAAAAAATATCAGTTCTGTGCTGTTCAGTGTTCAATTTCTATTTTCTGACTTGATAGTAGAGAGACCAGGAGGAGTGAAAAGTATTGATGGTTATTAGTGTATAAAATGGAATTGATGATAGTTTCAGTTTAATCTGTTCACTTTGCACTAATACCCTTAGGAAAAGTATGAATTAATCAATTACCTTTCCCCCTACCAGTTAGCTCTCTAGCCTGGGATGTCAGCCTGCCTGTGAGAAGGACAGCAATTAGTTGTAAATAAAGAATACCACATTCTTTTTTAAAAAAAATAAGTCTAATTAGGAGAATCA
Source organism: Acanthosepion pharaonis (assembly GCA_903632075.3). NCBI lineage: Eukaryota > Metazoa > Mollusca > Cephalopoda > Sepiida > Sepiidae > Acanthosepion > Acanthosepion pharaonis. The sequence continues at coordinate 39,816 of CAHIKZ030004148.1, read as the reverse complement.
TTGATTTTTACCTTACATAAACTCTTATTTGACTCTTATAATAAATATTTTCAAACATTTTCCAATGAGATTACCTAACTTCTTCATAATGACATGCCCAGATCAAGTCCTGTGTGGGTCAACTTTTCATTTCTGATCATGTCATTTAATATACTGCTTGTGTGACAGTGCAGAGTCCTGTTGCCAGACACAGGGTCTTCCAGCAGCTACCTTCTTGATCCAAGGCAACACTACCTACTCAAGTCACTTGATGTAGGCCTCCATGTTGAGTCTGAGGCTCTCACCAACAAATTCGGGAATTCATTCTTTATCAGAACAATCAGGGTGAGTTTTCCAAGCTTCTGTACCTTTGTAATCACCATTAGACTCATCCAACTCTGCACTGTTCTCAGATTTGACAGCCAAGCACTCTGGAATGTTCAAATTGGAACTCATGGTGTGAATGCCAAGCAGTACAGCATGCCATTTCCAAATTTCTGGCAGAGTGAATTATGTTATGGTGTTCTTTTTCTTAGAGGGTGCCCAACTGACCCTACTATACTGTGCAGTCTACAAATTCAAAAACAAACAACATACATGTGAAAAATTAAAAATATAAAATGCCGTCAATTTACCCATCTCATCCTGTACTTGCAAAAATTTCACATTATTTAGTCTACTATCTAATAATATTCATTTTTTAATTTCTCTTAAGGATACATTACTTTTTGCTCTTTTATGGTTAAAAATCTTGTACACTATAAATACCCAAGAGAGTTTATTAGTTACCGACTTCATGTTTCTGTCAAATTTCACTTGTAACTTTTGATCTGCTAATAACATGAAATTAATAAAGCTTTTAAAATAATTTATTCAATTCATCAAAAAAGATTCAAGCAGAAATAATTACTGACTAAAAGTAAAGATTTTTTTATTAAAATTGATGTTAAACAAATTTTTGAACAAAAAAAAAATTTCTTTCACATCTATGCAGAATATTTCATGAATTTGTAGTGAAAATGTTTTAGTTGGTTTTCTTATAAACAATCAAACTACAAATTCTGAACTATTGTTTTAATTTACAATGTTTGTGTATATATTCGGATGGTATTTTAGGCCACAAAAATAAGTGTATTTCATAAATGTACAGAAATGTTTCAATACTTCAGTGTTTTTTTATAATCAAATTATTGCCACGTGCTGATTTTATTTTTGCCATGTGTCAACTGGTTAAATTTAACATCAATTTTAATAAAAAAATCTTTACTTTTAGTCAGTAATTATTTCTGCTTGAATCTTTTTTTTTCTAACAGTATTGATTATGATTTGGAACTTATAATCCCTTTAATTTCCATCAACCTATAAATTCTACGTTTTATGAAATGTGGAAGTACCACCCTCATATGAATTTTTATTTTATTTATTTTTTTTTTTTTTCGCAATTTATTAAAGAAAAAATTTGTTACTTAGTAGAATGCTCTACTGAGTCCATACTGAATATATTTTGCTCTGAGAAAATTTTGCTTGTAAATTTGGAAATTCTTTTTCATTTCAGTTTGATATCAACATGTCAGACAATATTCAAGTTGCTATCAGGCTTCGGCCTCTGAATGAACGGTAAGTTACCTTTTATTATTCACTTGGGAAACAGTATAGCTCATGAGCTCACTTAGTCATAAAGATCTTAAAAAATGGCAGATAGTTTGTATAATGATTGCCATAATTTTTCATTTTTTGCTTTTGGTGAAAAGACAAATGAATATTGCTTTGTTTTACAAGATCTCACACATAATTAAAAAAAAATTAAATAGTAGGAAAAAATCTTTTAATGAATCACTACTATTTTACTGTTTTAGTTATTTATTTTGCCAGGTGGGGGATGATATTTTCTTTATTCATTGGTGAAAAATGATCGATTCCTTTTGTCTGGCGGAATTTTTTTCAGTAGAGTAAGTTTCATTTGTACTGACTGATGAAAATTTTCTTCTTTTCAATTTAAAAATGTTTTTATTTTATTTTCAGGGAAATAAAAAGTGGAAAATCATTAGCATGGAAAACGCCAGACCAAAAAACAATATTTTATATTGATAATAAAGCTACTGATCAGAAATATGTTTTTGGTATGTCATTTTGAACATCTTGGTTTCTAATGTATTTGAAAATTTTTTTATGAATTTAAATAACTTTTTTCTTCACAGTGTTTTAAAACCTAAAATAGTTTTGCTGATCATCATAAAATTATTAAATTTTCTATCTTCATAATTTCAATATTTGCAAACTGATTCTTTACAACTAAAATGAATTTATATTCTTTCAGAAACCTCTATATATTGGGTTAAAATAAAGACCTTCATTTAAATTGGTATCTTGCTACAACAATGCACCCTCTGTCTTTTGACATAATTTTAAGTATCTTGTCAATTTGAAAAATAAACCTGTAAAACAGCTATAAATCTGATAATAGGATTTTTTTTTTTCTGGAAAAATAAAAGCTGGTATCTTTAAAATATTGTGAATTGTAAAATTTCATTAAAAAAAATACTTGATAATTTTATGAACAGTGAGAATGAAAAGATGAAATCTACAAAATTACTTTGTAATAAATTTCTACAAAAATGATATATTTTTCTCTTCTTATAGATCGAGTATATGATTGTGAAGAAAGCACATATGATATTTATGAAGAAACTGTTAAGGACATTGTTCTGGCTGGCATTGATGGATTCAATGGTAAGTGTGTTGACATGCTTTCTTTTCATTATTTTTTTTTCTACTACTTCTAATTGAACTCTGTACAAAGATCTTTTTTTTATTAGATTTGCTTATATTTTGTGTTGTTCTTTATATTCTGTAGTGCTCAGAATGCTACAGTATATAAGCTTCCTATCCTTTGTAGCCTTAAGCAATGTTTGTCTTTTTACTATCCCTCCCAGCCCCTGGCCTGCCATCTATTTACAAAAGCTTGTTTAGGTTACTTACTGTTTCTCTCTGCTTCACTTAGGCACCCCAGAAATTTCAGCTCTCTCTCTCTTTTATTCTAAATGACCTTTTTGTTTTTGTTTCCATTTTCCTTAAAACCTCCTCAATGATCACATGCTCTCTCCATGCTATTCTCAGCATCTTACTATAGAACTTGTTGCTTCATGTCTCTTTATCTGTTAGAAAACTGCCCAGCAGTCACTGGTATATTAAAAGATTTATAACTCATCACTCTTCTCTTTGTTTCTAACAACATTTTTCTATTTATTAATATTTTGTTTAGCTTTTAAAAGGTTTCTTTCACTATTCCATTCAGGTGTTGGTGTCACATTTTCTGTCATTTGTTAAATAGATATTCTTAGATATTTAAATTTCAATACTTACTTTATTTTGACATTTCCATTTTGTAGCTCACCTCTTGGGATGTTTGTCTTGCTGACAACCATATATTCTGTTTTCTTACAATTGATGTCTTCTCACTTTCCTTTATTATGTTTTCTAGCTGTGCCTGTAGTTTTCTTTCTGTGTCTGCCATCAGCATGGTGTCATCTGCATATCATGTATTATGACTGTGCTCATTGATAATAAATCCTGACAGGACTTCTAGTTCTCTTAGGATTGCTTTGATGTATAGGTTAAATAAATCTGTCTATAAGACACATCCTTGTCTTACACCACTTTCTATTTCTGTGTACTTTCTCCATTCATTTTCTTTGTAATATGCAAGCAGTTTGCTCCCTGTAATTCTTTTTTTAATCTATTTCGCTCACAAGCAAGGTAATATAGCCAGTAAGAGACAAGGGGATTACTGAGTGTTAGAGATTATGAGGGGAAAAACACTATTAAGGAGAGAGAACAATAAAAGAACAGGAATTAAAAAGACAAAAGATAATGATTGATGTTGCACTTAAATTTTTAAAGATCAAAATTGACTTTTCGCAAAAAGCAATATAAGAAACTGTTAGCATAGAAATTACCATTACATGTAGCCACTTCAATTGTAAAATGAGACACATTGCTGCTAATCTAGTACTGTGCTTAAATTCATAATGTCTAGGTGTCATAGAGGAAAGTTCATCAGAACAATTACCATATTTAAGTATTCATAGAGGAAGGGAAGCTATGTTATGGTGGTGGGAAAGTGACTGAAGTCAAGATGCCCAGTCAGGACCAATAACATTGCAGATTTTTCTTTGAATTTTATCAAGAATCTCTAAATATATAGCAGGAACAGCAGGTCAGATGTAGTAGCAATATTCAAAGTAAGTTAAAATGATAGACTTATAAATATGTAAGATAAATTCTGGAGAGAAAAATTGTCTAGCACAACACAGTGAACCAACTTCTCTAGCAGAAGACCTAACAATTGATTCAATAATCTTTTCACTTCACATCAGTAAAGAATGAAAATATTCTGGATTAATCTAATATCTTTTCCAAATAAATCCAGTTCTCTTAGCAGTTCAAATAGATCTTTATGTTGTAGTCTATCAAATGCTTTGCATAGCTATATGTTCTTCTGCATACACTTAAATGTATTTATACCTTATTTCTTTATAAAAATATGGTAAGTGGCTTTAAATACAATTATTAATTTATATATGGGCACATTTTTATTGCCAATTTATATATCGATGCATGTTTATTGTCGATCTTTCTGATTAACAATAAACAAAAAGAACTTTGTTAATGTCAGTTTTTCATCTCCCCGCCCTAATAATAATCATATCTCAGAAATGAATTTCATTGAGTTCAGTGCCCATCCCCTGGTTATATCAATCTTTTAATGAATATATTTTAAAATGTCTTATTTTAATAGGAACAATCTTTGCATATGGCCAGACATCATCAGGAAAGACATATACCATGTCAGGAACAAAAAATCAAATGGGAATTATTCCTCTTGCAATCCAGTCTATATTTACAAAGATAAATAATGTAAGTATTGTTTATCATTTTGAACAAGATTTCCAGTCTTTGAGAATCATAATTAAGATCAGAGGATTAGAATATAGCAATGATGTTTGATGTTTCTTAAAGAAAGTTCCATCCAAAGCTCTCATATTCTTGCAACAACTGAATCCGTAACATAATAAAAATGAAATGTCTAAACTAGTAACCAACCTTCTTTTTTTTTTTTTAAGTAGAATATACATGTGTGGGTAAAAACGTAATCAGTTTGAGAAATCAGAATCAATAAGCTTACTTCAAATTCCATCCAAGTCTGTTGTGTTCTATAGTAAACAAAAAAGAAAAAAATTTCGAGAGGGGAGTCACTTCCCAGTGTGCCATTCGCCAGCAGACCAGCTATTCTTCTTTAATGTCTTCTTGGTCTCAAGGAAATGGATTTTTCAGATTCCCTTTTCGGCCTTTTAATCTGTAAATCGTGAAAAAACACCAATTCAGCTATGCCTACTATTAACTTCAAAATGTTCATCTGTAATTCAAAATTCCAACTCTATTAAAGTCTGCCGAATGATTTATCAACCTGAGTCGTGGATTTTGGTACCCTTTTATGCCAGTCTGATTGTGCCAAAATTTGCATGTGTGCAAATTCATCTCGTTTTGGATGAAATAAAAATAAATTGGCATCAATATAATCATGTTTCTTTTAGATTTCTGAGTTTATTTAACAAGACACATTTGCAAAATTTTCCACTCCGAGATAAGCCATGTCTTTCATCACATGTTCACATTGATTTAGTGCTTTTGAGAAAACAATGAATTCATTTCATCTCCTCCAAGGGGCAGACTGAACTATTTAAACTTGAATGGCAAAGACTCAGTCTAAAAAAAAAATCAAAATTCAAAGTGTCAATTGCATTCTCGCCTTTTTAGATTCTCAAGTATAGATAAGTTTGATGGTCTTCCTAGCATGCATATAGCTGTAAAAGGGTGATAGTATGCAGGAAAAAAAAAGATAAATGGTCAATTTACTTATTTTTTGTCTAATAATGCAATAGAATTTGTTTTCTCTATTCTAAAAAAGCAATATTAGAATATTAAAAATCCAAATTAGAAAAAATGTTGCCATCCCCACTTTTTCATTGCTAATTTCAAGTTTAATATTTCTAGTATGTTGCTGTTCTCAAAGTAAACAAATAGAAACTTCCATATTTTGCATTATTTTTAAGTTTTCTTATTTGTTGAAAAAAATGAAAAAACAAAAAAGTGAACAATACTTGTGAATATTGTTTGTTTGAATGTTCAGAGTCCAGACAGGGAGTTCCTGCTTAGAGTTTCTTATATGGAAATTTATAATGAGAAGATTACAGATTTACTGGATCCTGAAGAGAAAACTCTGAAAATGTTGGAGGATGAGGTTTGTCTTTACTTTCTTTATATTTTTTCTTTAATATTTATGTGGAAGTAATTAATGCACATTTTACATAGAATCATAAGTACAATGTGTTAGTATTGCTTAATAATTGTAATGAGATTTAAAGCCAAAAGTATGCTCGTATTTTCCTGATGTCCACATATTTTTTTTTTTTTTTTTTTTTTTTTTTTTTAATTTTCTGCTTTGCTTATAGAATAAATGTATATTTTGAACATAGTCTATTTCTAAATAATAAGAAACCTGTAGATGTGAATGTCATTAAATCAACCTGATTTTGGTTATTTGAATATGACTGGATTCTTCTTCAGTATGTTAAAGGTTTTTAGATGAGGAATTATGCCTTTCTATTCAAAATCCCCAGTAAGACAGATATCTGAGAAAGGCTGAAGGGTATAATGGTTGAAATGCTGTGAGTATAATAAGATGTTTATTTTAGTCTGAATAAAAAAAAATGTCAGTTCCATATAAGTTATGCAGTTAAACATATTTTAAAGATGCTTTTCTCTTCTTTTTAAACTTCACTTTACTAAATTTACATAACATGTTTTACAGCATGTAAGATATAGTATAAAATATACTTACAGAAAATAAAATTGCAATGTCCAGAATATGTGTTTAAATTTACGCTAAAATACTCAAACCCTATGTTAATATACTGTATATTCTCCTTGGGCATTAACACCAGAGCATGCTCTTGTATGGATATGATTTACAGATAGCAGATACTATCCTGAAATATATTCCATACCTCTTGTGCCTGTCTATGCAATATAGCAAGATTTATTATAACTCATTTCCATGCTAGCCTGTGTAGTTGTTGAATAGCATTCTGTGGGTGAGCATCATGTTTCACATGCACAATAATTCTCCAAAATGACTATCCAACATTTCAAAGGCCCACAATTTGATTCCATCTCAAATGGCTCTATTAAACAAAAGAAGTATGTGCATTTATGTGGCATGAGAAATTCTTGCACTAAACTCTTGTGCCACATTAAGACTTCTTGCAGCACATATCAAATGTCTGAAGCTCAGGCAGACATTGCATTTGTAGAAGTGTTATTACATCCCAAGATGGTTGTGGACTTATTATTTTGTGGCTTTGGTCTTGGCCTTTGTATTCTGAGGGCCATTACAGTTTATTTTCACTTTTATTCTCCTCAATAATCTTCTCAGTTTCTTGGAAGTTTTGCAATGTTACTTTAAATGCTCTTGGCCAATTCAGGTACGTTGCACATACAACAGTCATGGTAAGGAAATATGGTGGTGTTGAAGCAGCTTGTTCAGGGATGTCTGCTTTGTGACTTTAAGGTGAGCTTGTCTGTAGCCACATCAAGTCACTGAATACCACAGCTGTTTGAGTATTCCTATAGCCCCTCTAAACTTAAATAAAGTCAATTCAGGTTTGCTATGTTAAATTTTTTATCCCAAGTAAAAATCATCACAAAAATGGCAAGACATTTTGTCACAGCTTATTTTCTCTGACAAAATAGATTTTCGTACATTTTTTTCTATATCATCTGAACAAAATACCAAGGAAACTTTTGATCTGAACCCTATGAAACTAGCTATTTTCTGAAAGCAAATAACATGTTCTTTCATTTAAAAGTAAAATTGGCTGGTGTAAATGATTCAAAAAAATTTTTCTGGGGGTAAAGTGTGAAAAAAAATAGTGAAAATTTTGCATTTTTTCTAGTTCTAAACAAAAAATTTCCCCAATAATGGGAAATTAACTATTTTTAGAAAATCAAAAAGCCTAAATCCTAATCATACTCTTTCAGGCATAAAATTGAGAGTTTAAAGGAAAACAAAATTCCTAGGGAGTCAAAATTTGAGAAAGTCTGTTGGTAATTTTTAATTATATAGCTGCCAGGGGTTAAAAAATTGACACCTGGCCACAGAAATCTTTAGTAAAAGGCAATAGATTTATCCTCAGTTCCTGACCACTGGAAACCAAAAGTTTTTTTTCCCCCAAAATAGCAGCGATAAGGAAAATTAAACCAAATTGACTTTAACATGTCTGGGTCAAAGGGCAGCCAGCCAGCAATAAATGTTAGAACAAGCTGTCATTGTCAACTTGTAAATCACACCATTTACAAGATGAAAATAGGTCAAATTGGAGGGCCTGATAAAAGGAATAAACAATAGTAAAAATGGCTTGATATATGTGTCTTGTTTTGTTTTTTTTTGTTTTCTTCCAAATCTATGTTTGAACAATGGCTTGATGTGTTTTGTTTTGTTTTTTTAACCCCGCATGACCCAGGTGATGACAACAAAAAATAAAAGGGATTTTTCTCAGAAAATTGGCCATAATTGTTTAATGCTAAAGCCCCCATGTGACATTTTTCGCAGCCAAATCAAAGATTAATTACCAGTGAATAATTCCATGTGCAAACAATAACCATCTGGATCCTATAACATGGTCTGAAAACATCTAGAAGTTAACTGATTGATTGAAAACTTGTTGCACATAGTTCTTTTCCACGGTCAGTTTCCATTATTTCATTTTGATGTCATTTTCGGACAGCCAAGTCATCAAGGGTTCAGGAAAACAGTTTGGCACAAGTTTGCTTTGAGAACTTTACATTCTATGGGGTGTTTAAAATGTTACTGACGAATGGGATTTTTTGCCGAATATTTCATTCAAGCACCATCTTGAATTTTCCTATAGGACAAAAACAAGCATTTTAAACAGCTGTGATACATCAAGCCTTTGGATTTAATACTGTGAGTGAACACACCGCCAGGTATTGGTTCCAGATGTTCAGGTTAGGAGATCTGTCCTTTTGTGATTAATCCTGAAGTGGCTGACCACATCTTGATGATGAGGCCATGAAGATGTCCATAGGTGATAACAACAGCCAAACCCCTGTGATGAACTTGCCAAATGCTTCCAGGTTTCTGATGAAACAGTCAGATTTCATCTGCGCTACATAGAGAGAAGGTGTACAGGTTGAGCAAATGAGGTATACTCTGATTCTTGGTGCTTTCTCTGCATTGTAACATAACCATATTTGATCTAGTTCTCAGTGATGAAAAGTGGTTTCTGTATGACACTGCCAAGTGTGCCAGACATTGGTTGTCACCATGAGGACCTGCACCTCACACCACAAGACCACCTCTACACCCATGTAAGACAAGTGGTGCACTATGAACCGGCCAAACCATCACTGCAGACTTGTACTTGCAGCAGTTGGAACATGTGCAACAGGCACTGAAGATGAAGAAGCCAACATTGGTTAATCACAAGGGTGTACTATACCTCCATGACAGTACCGGACCTCATGTGGCACAGAAAATCGGGGATCTCATACAGCCACTTGGCTGGGAGACACTATGCCATCCACTTTACTCCCCAACCTTGTGCCAACAGATTACCATTTCTTCCATTCCCTGAACAACCACCTTCATGGGAAATCCTTTGCAAATGAGGCAAACTTGTGGCAGGCACTCATAGACTAGGGCATGGGCAGCTGGAAGAATGTTGGAAAAAGGTTTTGGATTCTGATAGGGATTATTTTGAGGACTAACAGTGTGTCAAAATTGCTGTACACTTTCTTTTTTTTTTTCTTTTTTCTGTAATAAATCAAAAGCTGCAAGGACTATTTTGATTACGTTGTATAATCTGTAATACTATTGTCACTTGCTTTTCTTAGGTGGGTTAATTCAGTATACAAGGAAATTATTTTTGGCTTTCCTTATAAGTAATGTTCTCTTAAAATTTGCTTTTCTGTTATTGTCATAAGAGACTTCAGTCTTCAAGAAATTGAATTAATTCAGCAAAAACACTTGCCTTCTTTTTGTAGAATTCTTCATCACTGGGACGATTGAATGGTGCCCAGACAGTTTTATGTAATTTTACTTTGCATAGTTCATATTAGGATTTGTCACCATTAAAACAGTCGATTTCTGGGCTCATAACATGTAGAGTAATTGGCCTTGGTTAAATGTAATTAGCAGAAATTCCCAATGAACAGAATTGACAATAAACAAGAATAAGAAAAGAACAAGGCAAAAATAATATTGTGCAAGCAACATATGTAAGGCAAAGCAACAGTAATAAGGCAAAAATTCACAAAGTAAGAATGGTGTTGACACAAAATGGATACAGAGAAGTGATTGCAGTGTTCTGACTTCAAGAACAGAACTAAGTTCGATGAGACTGACAATCTTACTGGCTAGGAAGAAATCCCAGCATACATCTGTATGTTTTGTCTATAAATTTTGGGAGAGGGTGTTTTTGTAGTCATTCCCACTTGGATTGAAACCAAAATGCTAGCTTGCACAAACTGTACCAATATCAAAATTTCATATCAGGTTTTGTAATTTTATTTTGTATCAGTATATTTGGGTAAAATAAAATCCAGGGAAATTTTTATGGACTACATTGGAGAGGATTCATAACCCACAATTTTGGCCCTACCCTTCCTCACATTTAAAAAAAAAAAAAAAAAATCCTTTTCCAAAAATATGATTATTGCCTCTTTCCACTATCTTTTCTTTTCCTTTTTTTTTTTTTTTTTTTTTTTTTCTTTCATGTTTAAATTTCTGTTTTAGAATCGACAAATTGTCGTGAGTGGACTTCACGAAGAAGTGTTTCGATGTGGTGCTGATGTTATCAACCTAAAGAAAAAAGGCGATGGTTTGTAGACATTTATGTAGCATGCTTATCAACAAAAATTTTAAGTACACAATTGTGATAATGAGTGTAAACCCTGATACTTTTACTTTTTAGTTTGTCTAATTTTACCATATACAAAGTTTTATAATGTCGCTCACACTTACAAAACTTCAATCCATTCAGACTTCTATTAGTAGCTTAGAAATTTTGATCCTGAAGTAAAAAATATGAAACATAATCAGAAGAGCAAAATAGTTTTTTACTTTATCATATCAAAGACATTAATGTTATAATAAGTGTTTGGTTGCAAAAGGAAAAGAATAACATGGATTAGATTTCGGAACAACGTGTATTTGTTTAATATATAGGGTGTCTTACAGAATGGTTGGAAAATCAGTGAAAAGTCAATATCTGTTGCTGGTGATCAGGTGTAAAGGTAGCACCGGTGGTTGATCTATTTCTTGTGTTGGTTTGACCAAGGTCACAGAATATAGTTGTTCACATGTGTGAATCAACTCATTGGTTGTCAAGATAAAGAGGAATTGGCCTAGCTGGTAGGCCTGTCCTATGTAATGGTGGTAACATGAGTGAGTTGCTTGCCTGTGGAGTCGGGTTTGACAAGGTGACTGCATTGGCGACAAGGACAGCTTGTAACTGCTTGTAATTATGTTATCAATTGGCATCTTGGGTTTGGTGGAGTCAAGGCTGGATAGTTGGCCTGGCTGTGATAATGGTTGAGTAGAGAGGAGCAGTCATGGTTGCAAGAGCAATGTGTTGGCTGGTGCCCTGCTGGCCCGCATTCCTTAAGGTCATTATGGTGGGTGACCTGCTTTTAAGCAGATCTAGCAGTCCCCAGGGACATTTTCTTTTTGATGGGAACATTCATGATTGACCAGTGTTGCTTTTATTGTAGGGAAATTGTTTTATGGACCGGATGTGATGCTTGGAGCCTATGTGCAGAAAACAACTTTTTTTTATTTTGTTCTTTGCCTTCACATCTGCCCAGCATGCAGGGTGAATCAGAAAGAGATCTAATTGCAATGGAGCATAACAGTAATTCTTATAATATAAAGCATTAATTAAATTCTATATGTTTCACGCAGCCAGTTCCATTTTGTCACAGTTAACAGCATTTTTCCGATTTTGATTACTTATTGAATATTACAAGAATATAGTTGTATTTTTAAATTATCAACAAGGAAATAATGAGGGATGAAAGATTTCAACTAAGGAAATAGAAATTAGAAGATATTTGGATGCTTTTTAGTGTTGTATGAACATGATACAATAGGCTTTATTCAATACTTGTAACATATAAGGAAGCTTTTTGATGTAATAAGATTTTTTTTTTTTTTTTTGTCATCATCATCCTATGCACTGATGGAGAAATAAAATTGTAACTGTGTATCATTCTACTCCAGTTTTAACAGTATCACTGGATTACAGCAAATAATTGCATGTAATGATCACTATATGTAGATGTTAAAAAATAAGGGTTGTATCAATAGTACACAGACCCTATACACTGTATATCCTCTTTGGACATTAATCTGGTAGATAGTCCACAAAGGGGGTTCTTGTTGACTCTACTATAAATATGACTAATGTTTACCTATAGATTCAAATATGAAATTGCAGAGTGTCATTCAGTCTCTTATGTGACACTCTTTTATCACCACTGCAAGATGTGCACAATGGTATTTTGGTATAAGTGGAATGTTGACTAGAGACAGTCATTGAAATTTGACCATGTCAAAAGGACAGTTTTTCCCCCCATGATACTGCTTCTTTTTTTTTTTTTTTTTTTTTTTTAAACGACCTTCATCTTTGGCAACGTTTGTTTTTAAAAAGTAATTAGAATTTTAATAAAGCCTAAACACATTAAAGTGGATTTATACATTTTTTTTGTTCTTGAGAATTTATAATCAAAAAACACTTAGATTGTTTATTTACAAGAATAATTTTATATTTTATAACAATCTAAAAACTAATATAATCAGAACTAATGCAATATTTATCATTTACCAATTTATAAAGAAATAAATACGAAAACGATTTTTTATTCATAAATTTGTAAACATTTACTAAATTATTAAAATATGTGAACCAACTATAAGGAAATCTTTTATTGAATCAATTGGCAATTAGCTGATCTTTTAACTATTCCAATAAACAATCTAATAGTTTTTTTTAATTTTTTTTGCTGTCAATTCACAAGAACAAAGTAAATGTATAAATTCACTTTTATGTGAATTGATTTTATTGCAATATTGATAATCACTTTTTAAAACATCGAACATCGCCAAACAGTAAAGGAAAAAGTGGTGTCATGGGGGAAAACACCCTCCTTTTGACACACGATCTTATTGCAAACAATGGTTTATATTAACATGCCTGGGGTCAAATTGGTTCTTATCTACGCTGTAAATACCATGTTTTACTATTTTTGCTATTAGTGTACCAATCTTAGTGAGCAGCTGTTGGATAGAGCAAGTTTTCAGTTAGAAAACACTATTTTTCCATTATGCATTTATTTGATTTGTGAGGGTGCTCTTTGTTTTGCAGGTTCATAGGTGTGCAGTGTTATCTGGAGTGTGATTGGTCACATGCATTATTGTTGCCACTCCTGAAATGCATTACCTGCCACTTAATTGTGTTGACACTGGTGTAATGGTTAATAAGCTGGTCTTACAGATCATTCCTATTAAGTTTGATCCTAACTTGTGCCTTGTGCATATGATTTGTTGCTAAAAAGGATGCCTTAGCATAGGTTAATGATTAATGAGCTAATTTTATGGACCATTACAACTGAATGGTGAGTTCAATGCCCCATATTTTTATGGTTTTGTGACAAAACTAGGCTAAGCTTGGTTACAAAAAAAAAAAAAAAAAAAAATACTAAAATAAATTTAGTAAATAACACCTGTACTTACATCCACTGTTTAGTCTCAGTAAACCAAGCATCAATTTATGTTGGTAGGCATAATCTTTTCCCCACATGGAGGAATTCAATTATTCATGTCAGGTGCCATTTTTTTCAGACTGCTATCATTAATGAAGTAAAAAAAAATATGATGGGTGGGGAAAGTTTTACTATCATACCACCAACATCCATCTTTGATCAAATATGAGGCATTACTTTTCAGCAGGCTTCATATCCATTTTCCCTATAAAAAAACTACAATTTCTAAGAATGATCATCAGTTGTCTATCACTTTATACAATGCAATGGCTTGAGGGATTTTAAACTCTTTATTTTCTGTTGGCCTGCTTCTGTTTTTTTTTTTTTTTTTTTTTTTTTCCTCTTAGTTGCACTTTGATTTGATAATTTTAGCTCGAAGGAGAGTCGCTGAAACTGCCAGGAATGAAGAAAGTTCTCGATCTCATGCAATATTTCAAATAGTAAGTAACTCCTTCCTTTCTCTTAATTACCAAGATAAATAATGCCAATGAACTTGTACAGATATTTTTAATTTTTTTCATGATTTATGCCAATTTCAGATCTTTATTCTTATTTTGTATGTAAATTGTATTCATGTAGAAAATAAATGTAAGCTTTCCAATTATGCTCCATCCAATTGTAATTTTCTATCGTTCTATTGCCTTCATTCTTAATTTGTTACCAATATAGCATCATGGGATATGAGAAAAAGCAAGTGGGGATAATTTTTCATTCTTACAAAATCTATTTCTAGGCACTTGCATCAATCCCCAAATACATAACTGGGTTTTAAACAAAACAAAAAATGAAATTTAAATTTTAAATTAATGTCTCCTTTTAGTTTTTGAGAAGGATTAATGTTCTATGTATTATGTTAAATTTGGATTTTGAAATATTTATTTAAAATTATTTTCTTTGTAAATCTAAGTATATATGCGTTGATATAATGTTGCTTGTTGTTAACAGTCACATATGGTCCCGGAATATTAATGAAATAATGGATAGACATTGATGTCACTGGTTGGTGTTTGATCCAAGATTTCAAATGCTGATTTTTCTAGACAAGAAAGCCTTTCCATTTTGAAAATTGGTCTAATACAACCTCCTTCTTCTGTCCTGTCCCAGTTGCTTCATTTGACTTCCTGCTATGAATACTAAGCCAAACTTAGTAAATATTGTGAACAGCACAGCATTTCAATATATCACTCTGGCAGGGCATATTGAAAAATTCTTGGTCCAAACCACTTCCCTTTTTTCTTTCCTTTTTTATTTATTTATTTTTTTAAGAGCTTCTTTATCAGATCAAGAATTTTAAGGTGTCCCTTTGCATTTTTATAAGTCTTAAAATATTACTATGCATATTGGCTTAGATTGAATATGGCATCATTTTGTGAAGCTATACAAATAGAAGAAAGTTATATAAGTTTTGTTCATTTTGCACCATAGCTAAATTAGCTATCAAGATGGGTCTCAAAAGATAATGAAGTGGATTTTATGTCATATGTGATATAGAATAGAATGAAAACGTGATTAGAATCTTTGCTCATGAAAGTAAAACTTCATTTACAATAATACAAATCACTTCTAGAAATTTGTTCAATAATAATTTAATTTCGTAATTGCATGTTCTTTGTAAAATTTATTTCCCCCCTCCTTTCAGATCATTGAAAGTCAAGAAAGACAGTTTAATGAAGATGATTTGGTGGATGAATCTGTTCGACTATCCAGTTTAGTAAGTTATTTCACTTTCATTTACGCCTGTCCATTTTCTTGTGCTAATCTCTAGTTATTCGTTATTAAATATTTTACTTTTCAAAATTAATGAAATCATGAATTTGGACTTATTCTTTTACTTTATGAAATAAAAACAAATTACAAATTTAAGATGGTTTCAACCAACAAACTCAGTTTAGTTTTTCAGATCATATTTTTTTTTGTTTATGGAAACACACACACACATATATATATATACACACACTGAATAATTTTTAAAAATCATCAAAATACATTTAAAAAAAAAAAGTATGATTATATACTGCATTTTAATTTTCTATTTTTTATTATTTTTATACTTATCCAACATTTGTTTTTGCACCTTTTCTTTTTATTACATAATTTTATTTTATTTTTTTTCTTAAAACAACCACATTTTTTTAGATCACTTACTATAATATAATAGGCTTACCCATATTAAGGATTAAGTGAAAATCAGTGTTCAATGCTCTGAAATCAGTATTCCAATGACCAAGCATCAGAATGCTGATGCTTTGGAAAGTGAAAACTCTTCAGCCTTGTACTTATGCATATCTAATTTTTTTGCAATGTTAGTGTGTAAAACAATTGTCAAATAAGTGACTGATAAAATAAAGAGTAAGAAAAGATAAAAAAAAAAAATTATTCCCTTTTATGAGTCTACTGCCATATAAATATTGTAACCACTTGTTTTTAATATATTTATTAAATAAAAAAAGGAATTTATAGAAAGAAGTAAAAATCAGGTATGTAGTTATCTTGTGTGTGTACGTGTGTGAATAATTATATATTCATCTCTACACCATTTGTGTATACAGTATTTTGTAGATTTGGCTGGATCTGAAAAGGCATCTGAAAATTCAGGTGAACGTTTTAGAGAGGGTTGTGCCATCAACAAAAGTCTGATGACTCTTGGCCAGGTTATCAGCAAACTCAGTGATGGAATCAGGTAAGTCTTCAGAGCCTTCAACATTTGAATTTTTAAATATCATATCTTTTTAGGGTGTAGACAATCATGGTTCTCCACAGATATATCTATTTTTGTCTTCAGTGTTTTGAATTTTAGTCTTTCTCCTAAACTGGCTATCCCTCAAGGTTGGAAAGTCTAGTCTAACATGCTATAACAGTTCTATTATTTGCATTTAAAAATTTATATGCTGAATAGCTTATATTTTATCCTAAAATGGACTGAATGATGATAATTTATTTTATTTTTTTTTTTTATTATGGTAATGTTATTCAACTGTTAACTTAATTGTATCAGTAAAAGCCTTGTGTATCTAAATGAGCAAAAGAGAAATCATAACAAAAGATTACCACATAAACTGCTCAGATATGTCAGTTTTAATAAGACTGATACTTTTTTTTATTGATTATCATTAAATCCCATTTAAGTTTCAGCAATAAGATGATGTGGTATGCATAACATGCGGAAAATGGGATAGACATATCAAGTTTAAATTCTAGTCAAAGAGATTGTGTTCACTTTTGCACAGATATCTTTGGAAAGGTATGAGTCCATCTCCCTCCCCCTCATTAGGAGTCAATAGCAGAGCTGACTGGGCTCTCTATAGCCTTGAATGGCAAGCAGTTTAAGAGAAAGAAAACTTTGAATTCAAAACTAGTCTGAAGAGAGATGGGCTTCTTCAGGTTATCTTGCCCTAGACATGCCCACTGCCATTATGGCTGCAGTACACATGGTGCCTCTACAACCCTAATGAATTACAGGTCTTGTGGTATAAGTAAAATAGTGGATTTTTTTTTTTTTTTTTTCTGGTAGTCCCACTACTGTTCAACATTCACAAATTGCAGATGCACAACATATTAAATCACTTTCTGTTAGTAATCAAATTACTATATGCTGTAATACTAATTCTATAAATATATACACTTTTTTTTCTGGTTTTTTTTTTTGGGTGGGGGGTTCCTGATGAAACAAGTCTCTGAGAATTTAATAAATTTGTAATTGATGTCAACAAGCAAGACATTGTTTATAGAAGGTCAACTGAACATGGTAGACATTTTCTTTTCACTTTAATTTAAATCTAATTTTATAAACTGATATAAGATGGGCATAACAAGGGCTTTATAATAACCCAAATTCAGCCTAGAAACTTTACTGATGTCATTTTCTATTCCAGTAACCAACATATCAACTACAGGGATTCCAAACTAACTAGACTTCTGCAGAATGGACTTGGTGGAAACTCTAAGACTGTCATTATTTGTACTATTAACCCAACAATTATGGATGAAACAAATTCCACTTTAAGAGTAAGTTCATTGAATTCTTACATTTTTCTTTCATATTTACTTATTGTGATATCATCTTGTTTATATTATCTGTTATCTTATGTAATTTTCTTTCCTTAGATGTTTATTCCTTACTTTTTCTTTATTCAGTTTTGTTATTCCTTTAACTATAATGCACTCTATCCGGTTTGCAAAGAGTCATGGAAGACAGTCTTATTTACTATATTTTATCAACAAAATTAATTGCTGGTTCCAATCTTGACTAGGAATGACTTTCCCATCCTCAATTTATAGGCAGAATCATGCAAATGCATGCTAGGATTTTTTTTCTAGTTGATAAAATAGGCCAGTTCTCGGTGTCTCCAGACTCAGTCCTGGTCTGGCTTGTCTTGTCAGAATGCTATGTTCACTTATCCAAACTTGCTCTTGTGTGTCAACCCTAATTCTTAGTTTGTGAACTTTTTGCTATATTACTGTTGCTTTGCCTTATTATGGTTAATTTGTCTTGCATATACTGTTTGCTTGTTTTATATTATTATTATTATATTTTTTTTTATTTTACCTGGTCCTTTTTTAATCTTTTCTTTATTATTTCTTATTGCAAGCTTTGTCAATTCTGCTTGTTGGACAGTTCTGTTATTTATTTTACATTTAAACATAGTCATACACTCTACATTAATGTGGATATGTGTGTCAACATGTAGCAATATTTAATTTAACGTCTTTCATGACTTTTTGATTTTTTTCTTTCTTTCTTTTTTTTTTTTTTTTTTTTTTTTTGTTCCCTCCTTCCTTACCTGTTGGTGTCTGTTTATTTTTCAGTTTGACTTAACTATTGAATGCATATACTCAATGTATGCTTCTTTCTGATTTCATTTTGTTTTCTTAAGTGCTTTTCTTTCTTTTTTGTTTTTTTTCTCTGCTGCTCTTCAGTTTGCAAGTCGAGCAAAGATCATCAAAAACAAACCAACAATCAATGAATTGACTGACACATCAGACAAAGCCATATTGAAACGTTACCAAAAGGAAATTGCAAACTTGCAACAACAACTTGAAGCTGTAAGATGTTTTGTTTTTCTCTTTTATATTTGTACTGTTTTCTCTGGAGATTCACTAAAGCATAAAAATATAAAATTGTAAGCAAAATTATTTTATAAATTTGTTTTTTAATATTTGTTAATGTTCAAGTAATCTTGACCTAATTCTCTTTATGGTATTAAAATAAATATCCTAATCCATACAGGCAGATTTTAATATTATTGGATGAGGGACAACTTTTAAAACCTTTTTTAGTTGATCAAAGACAATACTAAAGCAAAGTGGTTTATCAATGTTTAGATACTGAATGAAACCTTTTCAGTTTGGTTTTGTTTCAAGAGAATGTTCTTTGGAGTAAGTGGTAATCCAGTATTCAGTTACCATGTTAGTAAAGTTTTTAATGAATTATTTCTTATATAAGAAGTTGTCTGAAATTCTTAGATGAATCATTTTCATTAATTTTTTTTTTTAGTTTATCTTTGGTTGTTTTGTATTACACAGTACCATCTAATGATTGGTGTTGGTGAAAAAGTTTGGGGAACAAAAAATTGTAAAGAAAGGATATCTTTTGAACAAGTGTGTGTTACAATTAAGTGTGTCAACATTATGCAGAACAAAAATGGCTCCTTTGGCTACCAGGGAGGACACTTAAAACTGGGAAGAAATAGTAGAGCAATAGTCATTATCACTGCTTTCACTGCAGTTCAAAGGTTAAAGATTGTTATGCACCTAAATCTTACTCCATTTAAAAAAATTTTTTTTTTTTAATAAATTGTTCTTAAAGTGGTATATTTTGTTCCCTAGAGAAAGAAAGAGAAAATACTTTGATTTATCTGATATCTTTTTTTTTTTTTTAAATGGCTGATTTTAAGATTAAACACGAATGATGACAACAAATAATTGTATACTGATGTAGATATATAAGTAGTAAATAGCTGAAATAAATAGTTTTTTATTAATGTTTATGAATATTTATTGCAGATATGTTGTTTTCGTTATATGTAAATATGAAACTGATTTCTCAACCTGGTGGTGTTGTTTTTTTTTTTTTTTTTTTTTTTCAGTTTAAGAATCAAACGCCACAAAAGAATTTCAATCCATTTTATAACAATATACACGAACAAGAGAAAGCAGAATTGGAAACAAAATATCAATCAGTGATTTCCAAATTGAAAAGTATGATTTGTGTGTCAACCACAAGCCCAAGCAAGGTAAGCCTTTCCAGTCCCCCTCCCCTCCCACAACACATTTTACAAATGCTATCAAAGATATAAAAAAAATAGTAAACTTGATTTTACATTAAATAGGTTTTAATTTTATAACTTTTAGTAAAAGTGATATTTTGTAATTGTTACAACTTTTCTCTGATGAGCAAAATAATATTAGTTGTTGATTATCAACAATCAAAATTGGATTCCCAGCTGTCTATATTTAAGGAGAGAAACAGTACAATTCATAATTTTGTGTGTATGTATATACTATTATGTGATAATGTATTCATTGATAATACATGCTTATAATTCTCATTGGAGAAGATAACAGTTCAGATATTTGCTTAAAGTTTGTGTATTTTGGTGTATACTTGTTTGTTAATGTATGCTTTGTTTCAACTTAGTCAATTTTCATTAAATACAAGTCGGTTCTTGATTGTTTTGATGGAGGTTTGTTTATTGATGACTAGTTTAATGACTACTTTGAAGAGTTAACATTTTCAATGTGTGTGGGTGGGTGGGGTGGTCATTAGTAAGAGGCCTTGACATGACTAATAGTAAACTTAAAATAAGACCTATGGGAGAGGTCAATGCATTTATTAATGAAGGTGTGTGCGTGTGTTATTTTTAGAGGAAATATAGTCTTGATAATACCTTTCAAAATGGTCTCAGTAACCTTTTTGGTTGATTCAAAATGAATATTTTCAAGAGATGTTTCAATTCCATTACAATTTAATAACAAAAATAATTTTGTCAATCCAATTGTCAGATTATGAAAATACTTCAGTATAGAAGCAATAATGATTTTTGTTTTTGACTAAAATGTTAGCAAATTACTTTGCATTATTTATTGTATTCGCATATTCAAAAGAGCAGTTTTATGATATGATTCCATAAATGAAGGTAGAAAGTGATTTGTACAAATAGTAGTTGTTCATGTTATTTTCTTCCATGGTGCATTTTTAATATTTAGTATTACATAATGAACATATTTGTTGCTGAGGTTTCTCTTCATCTTCAACTGAAGTCTGTGAAACTTGAGACATGGACTTAACAATGAGGCTTTGGGGTCTACAGTGGTTAAAACCTGACACCAAAACCCCATTGTCAATTCCATACCTCAAGATTCATCAACTTTAATTAAAGATAAACCTTAATATCAGTAATCAAATAAAGAGGACATAACTATAAACTTATTAAATAAGCGTATTCATTTAAAAGCATATAATTTTTGTGGTGTACTATTCAAACATGCTGAAACTGAAAAAGACTACAAAAGACAGAATTTACTTAAGAGAACAGAAACGTGCATCTGTTCATCATGGCAGCAGTTCATCGCTGTTTTATTCATAGGTACCACGAAAAGATGCCCCCGTAGGGGTAAAGGACAGATAATCCAACACGTTGGGTAGTCACTCCAGAAAAGTGGACACAACTCTACATCTTGTTTCGATATATTCTTGGGTGTGGTAACCCTTATTATAGCAGCCATCTTCTCTGGAAGAGGAGTTGTGCTCTCCTTGTTGATTTTGAAACTGAGATATGTTACATCCGGGAGAAGGAATTTGCATTTACTCCTCTTCAATTTTAGTCCTGCCTTATCCAGTGAAGCAAATACTTTCTGTAGGTTCTTTAGATGAGTAGCATCATTCTGACTTGAAATCAGGATATCATCCACACATACCTTCAACCTTTTATCTATCTCTTGTTGAAAATTTCCAGTTGCACTGTGCACTCCAAATTGTAATCTGGTGGGCTAGTATATTCCCTGATGTGTGTTTACCATCAACAATTTCTGTGTTTCCTCATCCAGTACTAATTGCTGATTGGCGTGGCTTAAGTCTAGTTTGCTAAACTTCTGGCCACCTCGTAGAGTAGCATATAGGTCCTCCGTTCGTGGTATCAGGTAATTATCACATGGTGCAGCAGCATTTATTGTTTGTAATCACCACATATCTGGATGTCTCCATTGTAGTTCTTGAATACTGACACAATGGGAGCAGCCCACCAAGAATATTCCACTCTTTTAAAAATGCCCTGGCTTTCAAGATGGTCGAGTTTTTTTTCTCCAAGTATTCCTTTATGGTGGCAAAACTGTGGACTTGCTGTTTTATCAATGGGTATTTTTACTTTGAAGTCTTTCAGGTAACACTGAATCAAATTTTGTGAGTAGATCCTTCAGTTTTAAAAGGGCCTCCTCCCTATTTAAAGGAGACATAGTTCTCCAGTCCAACTTCACTTTTTGCAACCAGTTCCACCCTAGTAGCATTAGTATGTCAGCCTTTACCATTAGCAATTGCAAACAATTCTCTGTGTCTTCATATAATACCTGGACTTCTTTTTTCCCGTATGGCTTCACCAACTCGCCAGTGTATGTTTTCAGCTTCACCAAACTTTCTTTTAAATCTTGCAATTGGTCCAATTCCTTGATTTTAGTTAATTATTACAGAACGTATTTATTCTGAACAATACAGAATTGTGGCACAAGGCCAAGTGGGAAATGGGGGGGGGCAGTTTTCATTAGCTGTCCAAGTTAATCCTGACTCATGACCCATTAATTCATAACAATTTACCCACTCACCACATGAACTCCTCCATCACCTCTCAATCCTGCATACACCACAATACCACATATTCACAGGGGACCTACAAAACATCCCATGACATTCAAAATTTCATGATTCATGAAATCATGGGGAGGTGGGAGATGAACCCAGAAAACAAACTCAAGATGTAAACCAAAGATAAAACTAAAATGAAACAATGTTAGTAGGAACTGTCCACTCCTCAGAATAATAAGAGAGGCTTCTGTATTCTGCTGATTGACAGAATCAAGCAGCACACTCATTAATGGACTGGGAAGGATAAAAATAAATGGCAAAATGGGAAAAATCAAAGGCTGACCCAGTGGAGATGAAAAATGGGTAACAAAAACAAACTGGGGAGGTTGGGAATATCAATATGTGCCATAACAAAACAATGCTGGGAACAACACTTACTTACATTAACTAGCAAAACATAACAGTATCTAACTTAAGTAGGGGAGGGTTCACAGGGAACTGCCCTGTTGGCTAGCCCTGTCCACACAAACCAGGCTTGCCTCAGTCACCTATGACATTGCAATCCTGTCTTCAATCATCGGGCAAGGCTGTGGTCGGTCCTTATGGCCAGCCTTGGAGTTGGTTGCTCAATCTTCAATTCCCACCCTGCCCATATTGTAGTTGTTTTAGATCACAGCGCGGGCAAATCCAAGTTGTATACTCAATGTCGCTGATCCATTAGCTTTGGTGAAATGATGTCACAAGGAACAAAGTAAGAGACATCTGTGTAACAACAACTTTATATCAAAAGTTCATGAAATGAACGTTCTACTCAATAGATTAACAGCATGCAGATTTTTAGCACCTTCCCCCTTAATACCCCGTGACACTGTCTAGCCATGCTCAGTAAACTGGTACATGGCTGAAGTGTGATTTCTTCCAGCCGACCATTCAGGTGTATTTGGTAGTCTGGAACAAGGCCAGAGTCTAAGTTCTTTCTGCAGAATCCACATGTGATTTAGCAAAGTGGGTCTTGAACCAACTGGCATGTCTGTCTCTCTCTCTCTCGAACTGCAATTCGAGCTGTCTGATTCCTTTTACTCCATCTCTCTTCTCACTCATCTGTATTTATGGACCCTTGCGTACACCTGGTGAGGAGCATGAGTTGATTGGAAAATTGATTGTCTGACCAAATTTGGGAGAGATCCCTACTCTGAAGAGTGGTAGAATATCGATCTGCCCAACTCCTTCCATCTTGCGTGGGTGCCTCTCACCATCACTGCCCGAAGGGTGCAGACAGTTCTTCAATCTTCCTTGGCCCGTTACCTCTCTCTTTGTCTCTTGATCAAACCAGTCCTTGAGGCTAAGCATGGTCTAGCCCAAAGTGCTAAATTCAATTATCATCCAAAATTTCCATCAATTCTTATTGTGTCTTTGTGTGGTTGGCTGCATCTGGGATTCATTACCTGTTGCTTCTCCACGCCATCTTTTTGGTCAACAAGTGACAAAAAGAGACAATTCCTTTTAATAAATTTTATTGCATCTTAGGCAGACAAAGGAAAAATATAACTACAATGACATTCTTGTTTTCCAAGTCCTATCAACTGATAGAATCTTTGCTAGAGACTTGCTGTTAGTCTCCATTTATCTCAGCAGTCATTAAAATATAATCTATTAATCTGTGCGGGTTGATTGGACACTTAAGAAAATACCATCACTTAACATCAACTTGACCAAAAACAGATGGTGCTTATGTGAATCATCATCAGCATCTCTACACCCCACCCCACCCCCATATGACAGAAGAAACAGATATCCTCTCCCTCCATTCTCCTTGTCTTTCTTATCAGTATACTTTCAGTTTATCGAAAACAGTGTTTCTCTTGTTTTCCTCCTTATTTTTTGAATTTTTTTTTTTTTTTTTCCCAAATTTACCAGCACCTTCTTAATGGTGTCACATACCTCCATAACTGATGTTTGGAGAACAGCACAGTGGTGTGCAGATACAATTTTTCCATGCTTCTCTCCCTTTCTTCCCTCATCCACGTTATTTACAGTCGTCTTCTAATTATGCGCTGTTGCATTAGAAGACCTGTCCTCGGTTTTGTCAACACTTTTGACGGGTATGTTCTCTCCGTTTGAAATATTCCTTTTTTTTAAACAGACATTTGTCAGCAAGGTGGGTGGTGTTCCCACAGTGGTAACATTCATGTCTTACTGGTAATCTGTGAATGGGTGTGTCTCAGTTTTATTTGGCAGTGTTCCTTGCATTGCTTTGGAACACTTCTTGGCAGATTCCATAGACTCTGTTATTTCAATAACCTTTTCCAATATTAGTGTTCTCTCACCAAGTAGACACTCTTGAATCTTCTCGTTCTTCATTCCTACAATCGAACGATCTCATATGTGCTTCAAAATTGCAGTGTTCCAACATTTTTCATAATGCAGCTACATATTCATTAATGGACTCACCTTTTTGTCTCTTGTGTTGAACAAAAAACTCACATGAATTTCATTAGGAATGGGCCTAATGTGTCTTTCCATTAAAAAATGTAACTGATCAAAGTTTTTCTCCTCCAGCCTGTTCTCTGCAGGGTCTCTAAGGACTGCATAATGTTTAGTGCCAATTTGAAATAAAACAATTGCATGTTGCTTGCCTTCATCTAACACATCGTTAGCTGTGAAGGAAATTTTATTCTTTCAACATAATATGCCCATTCTTCCTCCACACTGTTCCATTCCTTCATTGTTCCTAGCAGCACCATTTCTTTGTCCGTACTTTGTAGCATTCCATTAATCCACTTCATCACTGCCTGCTTCATTCATAGGTACCACAAAAAGATGCCCCTTAAGAATAAAGGACAGGAAACCCAATGCATTGAGTCACTCAAGACAAAGGGACACATCTCAGTTCAATATAACAATCTTGTTTGAAAGACTTAGTTACTAAAATTCTTTTTACATCCTCATAGAATCCTGATATATTAAGTTGTCACAAAGTCAGTGTGTTAAACCAACTGCACTAATGTGTAGGTTTTATATTAAAGTATGTGATTAGTGAATTATTTTTTCTTATCTAAATTGTCACAAATTGGGTGAAAATAATTGTTAATTTTGTGAGAAGAGCAACACATATTTAACCAATTAACAGTTCATTTGGAATGAATTCTCAAGAGTTATCATTTCCTCAGTTAGCTTTTGTGTGATCAGTCCTGGAGTAAGAGTTGAGCTTTTCTGTACTTAAAATTTGTGGCTCTAACATGCATTAAAACCATATGCACCCTAAAATGATACTTGGGATCATCTTTTGTTGTTTAGATGTTTGCTTTTGAATCTGATTGACATTGTTACAAAGTTATTAAGCATAATAAGTATTACAGTATTCAAATCATGTCTGAAGATTTTTTTGTTTCTTTTTCACATGAACTTTTCTTTGCTTTTGGTTGTAGAAAAAGATTGTTCGCCGTGAGACTTGGTGTCCTGGTGTGCTGAAGAGAAAACTTGAACAAGCTGGTCACTTACCAGCAATTGGAGGTTCCCATCTTTACTATTCTTCATTATGGCATTTTTGCTGGAAACTGTGTTTTTTTTTTTTTTTTTTTTTTTTTTACAATATTTTAGATAAATCTTTAACAAATATTAAAGTGTATTAATAAGAGACTGAAATTCACTTTGAAAATTGCCTGAAAATGGCTGAAATTTTCTTTATATTAAAAGTATGTTTAAGGATAAGCATTGATATTGTCTGTCTGAATTTCATTATTTACATGTGAATTATTGTGCTCCTCATTGTTGTTGCTATCACAATGTTTCAACGATTGTGCACTCCAGCCCTCATTGGGTGCTTGTCAATCCAGGTAACTTCGAAATTAACCCTTTATTTAATCTATGAGAGTAGATAAAATAAAAACAAAGAAAAGCATCAATAGTGGACTGGATGCATTTAAGGCTCCAAGTTCTTTACTCGAATTGTTCCACACGACAATAGCATAAAGGATTAAAGCATTGGTTTAAGAATTTGGTGAGATCTAGTTCAATCTCTGGGCCAGGTTGTATATACTTGAACTTGGTGGGAATGGAGCAGTATTAAATAAGAACTAAACAAGATCTCCCTAGACAGTGGAACAAGGACAATCACCTTGTCCCTAGCATAGTTTAAATAAAGCTGAAGTGAACAATGGCTGAAACATTGTGATAATAGTCCATGTGCAAATAAGGATAGGTATTTGAAAATATTTTTTAGTATTTTCATCATTTTAAAATGATATATATGAGCTGAAAGAGATTTTTTTTGTTTTTTTTTTTTGTTTGAATTTAAGTTATCAAGGTTTCTAAGTAAATGTAAATTTATATGTAAAAGAAAGAAATTTAAAAACCTATAACCTATACGTTTATTGACTTTCAAATTTAGTATCTTCTTAAAAACAAAAAAAAAACGAAAGTTAAAAAAAAATGTAGCTGCTCTATCTCCAGGTCTCATTATTACTAATCTCTTTAAATGCTAAATTTCTATTTATAATTTATCTATAATTATGAGACAAAGAATTAATTGGCCTTTACTCAAGTGATTGCATGGACATCACAGTTATCATAAAGTAATTGATGCATTATTAAAGATTATGATTGTTTGAATCAGGGGACCTAATAGACATTCAAAGCATAGAGATTCATTGTTGATTACCAAACTTGTCTCACAGACATTACTAATCCAGTAGATTTAATGCTGTAACTTAGCTTGATCAATATGCAAATTGACATAATTTTTCATTTTATAATCAAATAGAAATCTCATGCGTTTTGCTCAGTAAATTCCAAATGTTGATATATAAATTCAACTTCAGGTTGTCAAGTTTAACCATTATTAATATTTGCTATATCTGATATTATAAATGCTGACTTAAAACTCTTTGATTTTATGAGTCAGAAACTAGTGACATTTTTTTCTAATATTGGTTCTTATTTTTCCTTTTGTAGTTATTGGTACCCCTTCACATGTACTAGGAAACATCCTTGAAGAAACACCAGTTTCAGAATCTAGTGAAAATGTTATCCAGCCTAAGGGACCAGTGATCTATGTTAATTCTGCATGCCAAACTGTGAAAACGGTAAGTTTTAGGTAATAGTTTCAAATTGATAAATTTGTTTTTTATGAATTATCAACCCTTTGTGGGTTATTTAACCTGTTTTGGATTATAAGGGTAATTTTTTTTTTTATAATAATGACTTATTCCAGATACAAGTCCTACTATTTAGCCCATAGGTGTGGGGAGGAAATGGCTTCATACCTTTCCCAAGGGTATTTGTGCATAAGTGAATTTAATGAACCTGACTGAAATTAAAACTTGACTTTTTTCGATTTCTCATTCCAACCCACTGCCTATTACACCAGCTGCACATCCACCTCTTCAAACTGAAATTAAGAAAAAAATGATTATCTCTACTCAAAATTTAAAAAAAAAAAAAAAAAAAAAGTTACAATCCAATTCTTTTGGTTTTAATTCTTTTTTCTTCTTGCTTTGATTTACAAGCAAGTAAAAATGTTTTTTTTTTTGTTTGTTTTTTTTCCTTCTCAGGTTTGCAATGATAACAAAAAGTGTCCATACTATTGTTAGTGTGATCCCTAACAGTTACAACAAAATATACAGAAATTTTAGATGGTCTATTTTGGGAGGAAAAGAAATAATGATTTTGTGCTTGTCAGTTGAAAGAAAATATATTTTGGTAAATGTTGAATTCTTTTTCTAGGTTGAGAATGATGTCATCCTGCTGAAACTAGAGAATGAAATGCTGCAGAACCAAATAACTATGGTATCAACTGAGCTGACAGATCTAAAGGCAAGGTGAGTTGAAAAATTAAGACTCAAACTTAGTTTTTCAAAAGCTCTCTCTTAAGTTTTATTGAACAGGTAAGAAAAGCTGGAAAATTATTCAAACTATTATCTCTATCCTTACTAATTTACTCAGGTTTCATCATATTCAACATGTATTAAAATCAAAACTAATACTGTCTAAGCTAATTTTATAGATACAGAATTTGTCTTTGTTAGACCAGCAAAGCAGCGTAGAGTATCCTTTGAAAACCATGATGAAACAAAAGAATTTTTGGAACTGGAATTAAAATTTGCCCAAGAAAAGAATAATCATGTCATTGAGGTAAGATGCAAATCTTGAATATCTTTTTCATTTCTTGTCTCTCTTTCTCTCCCTCTTTTGCTTTCTGTTTCTCTTCACTTTTTCTCCTCTTCACCTCTTTCATAAAGATTTATGAAAGCTAAAAGTACTCAAATGTTGGACAATTTATATTTAAACTGTCACTAAAAACCAGGAAAATTGTTTGAAATATATTGGAAAAAATTTAGTAATTTTTAACAAAGAACTTACATTTGGTTCTAACCAAACTTCTCTAAAATCCAAATTAAGATATATAATAGTTGCAACTGTTTTACATCTTAATTCAGATTTAATATTTTGCTCTCTTCATTGAGCAGTTTTGTTGCAGCAATTTTTTGGCAGGGGCAGTAAAACTCAGACTTACCATTTTTGATGACCATATCTACTTTCATTATTGTTTACATGTTTATTTTTATGTAGATACCTCCACTTGCTCATTGAAAAACAGCATAACATAATGAAAAAGGCCCCAAACTTAGTAAAAACAAAATGTTTATTATTAAATGTAAAGACCAAAAATCCCTTTTTGACTCCTTGGAGAATGTAAATCATAATTTTATAAAACTGTGACATTTAATTAGAAAAAACTTTTAATTGCTTTTATAAATAAGATTAATTAAGGACACTATTGTCTTAAGAAAAACATTTTTTG
This sequence comes from Acanthosepion pharaonis, assembly GCA_903632075.3. Classification (NCBI taxonomy): domain Eukaryota; kingdom Metazoa; phylum Mollusca; class Cephalopoda; order Sepiida; family Sepiidae; genus Acanthosepion; species Acanthosepion pharaonis. The sequence goes on along the minus strand of CAHIKZ030004148.1, from coordinate 10,339 downwards.
CAATGAATAATGAATTTTTACAAGAATTGTTTTTTTTTTTTTTTTTTTTTTAATTTTAATTATAATAATTTATAATATTATAATTCTTTTGAAATTCTGCATTATTTCAATCTGATTAGGTGATATGTCATTAAGTGAAAACTATATTTATGAATCAAAAACTAAAAAGCTCAATAAAAACTGTTTATCCCCAATAGTTTTAAAATTTTAAATTTTTATCTATATAAAATATTATCAAACTTACCCCTGTTTGAAAGTATGGTTGACCATACACAACATAATCAGAAAATAAGAGTGATGATTATAGCAAATTTTAGATTACAGTGAATATTTTCCCAAATTTTAAATTACTGAGTACTTAAAAATATATAAAAAAAGGCACTAACCCATTATTTTCTTAAATTATGTTTTAACAGATAAAGTCTCTGTAGAACAATAGTTAAGGTGTTGACAGATTTTATCTTCGCTTGTCAAGTGACAAGTGATGTTGATAAGCATGTAAACACTGCTACTATGAAGAATTTGACAATATGGGTAATAAAAATTTTTTAAATAAAAATGTATGTAGTTTCCACCATTTTCTTTGGTCAATATGCAGTCATTGCTGTCCCCCTTCCAAGTTTCTATAGACACTGTCATTCCTTTAATCTGAGATTCTATGCAAAAATGTATACTATATTTGGTTTATGCAAGCTGTTTTGGCTAAAATTAAAATCTCTGTAATACAAACCTTATTGTTACTTTTTTTAAGTAAATCATTTCCATGTCTAAAATTTTTCTGCTCACAAAGTGAAAGTACCTGTATATATTTTTAATCTAAAGGAATTTCTATTCTATGACTTTTCAGGAAGAAAAAAAATTGGAAATGGAACGTCGCAAATTAAAGGAAGAGCGGATCATCCATGATGAGGCAATACGTGCTTTCCAAGCTGAAAAGAAACATTTAATGCAGCGTGTAGAAGCAACAGAAAGTGAAAATTCTTGCCTGCTCAAGAGTCTTGAACACAGCCAGGAACGGGTTAAAAACCTTGAATATGAACTCAACTACTTACAGAACCAGTCCTCAATGACGACTGGTGTTAAACGTTGCTCTATGGATCGTCCCTTGTTGAATTTGAGCAATATTACTGACCGTACCAAACGGTCATCACGTGGAGACTGTGAAGCCCTAAAAGAGCAAGTGTTTAGTCTTCAATCTGAAGTGCAAATGCAGGAAACAGAGATTCAGAAGCTGACCAGAGATCTTGACAAATGCAAGGAGCAACTGAAAAATAAGTTTGATGAAATCCGTTTCCTTTCACTGGAGACCACTGAGCAGAAGGAAAAAATAGAGATTCTCCAACAGGAGAATAAAAACCTAAGCCAGAGGGTAGATGACAAAACCCCTGTCTCAGAACTTCCAGAGGTGAAAGAGTTAAATGCTCGCCTGTCAGAGATTTCACAAGAAAAACACTCCTTGCAGCAAAAGTTGAAATCAAAGTCTGAAGAGATCACGTATCTGTCAAGGCAATCGGCTATATACTGTGAACAGATCGAATCTAAGAATGTCTGCTCCTCTGAAATGAATAGGAAAGCATCTGAAGAAGTTGAAGCACTCAAGGCAAAGCTTGCCGCTATGGATGCTGAGAAAAGCCAGGTGCAGCGTGACTTAAACATTAATAAATTGTACAGCAGTAACCTCAAGGATCAGCTTAAAGTGAAGATAGATGAATGCTTGTTGCTCCAAAATAATTTAAGTGCTACTCATGAAGAAGTGATGGCCATGAAAAACACACTTGTTGAATTCAAAGAACAACTTCTTGCCAAGGAAGAACTTATTCTAGAACTGTCACAGATTAAGCCAGCTGATATCAGTACTCAACAGTCTCTTCTCCTTAGTGGTTTGAGCTCAGATCAAGAAACAATTGACTCTTTACACAATCAGCTCAATGCGAAATCAAAGGAATGTGAAAATTTGATTGAACAACTGAAAAATTTTGAAGGAAAGGATTCTTCTAAATCTCAAGATGCGGTAGATATTGGTACAGAAGATCAAAATGGAAAACAAGATGGTTGGTTTGAACAATTATCTAGTGCACGACAAGAAAAAGCTGTATTGGAAGAAAAATACAAGCAGTTAATGGAAGAACAGAATGGTATGGAATTGCTTGTTGCTGAGAAAACCAAAGAACTTTTTGCAATCAAGCAATCACTAATTGAGAGTGAAAAAGGCTTTCAAGAGGTGGAATCAAAGATGAAAGCTCAGCTGGATGCTCTAAGAGAAACCTGTAAAGTTAAAGAGGAAGAATGTACTTATTTGAGTGAACAGCTAACTCAAACCAAATGTAAATATGATGAGTTAGTTGCAAACAGTAATGAAGAGAAGCAGGTTGCCCTAAAGGCTGAGACACAAACAGCAGAGCTTGCAAATCAACTGTCTGAGAAGGTGAAAGAAGAGTGTTTGGAATTGAATGAGCAGGTGTCTGTTCTCAATGAGAAACTGCTAGAAAAAACTGAGAAGTTGCATCAGCTTGAAAAAGAATTGGAAGTCCAGTCTCAGAAATGTTTTGAATTAACTGAAAGTCTAAAACTTGCTCAAGAATTAAAGCAGAACCAGAATGTAGATGAAGAGATTGATGGAGGAGATTTAGACTCTGAGAATGAAATCATCTTCCAAACTCCTGCAAGTGTAGCTGACATTACTTTATTGGACTCACTCCGAGAAGAGCTTGATGCTAAGAGAGAGGAATGTGATCGGCTGAAAGAACTGACTGATATGCAAGAATGTGAAGTACTGAAGCAAGAACTGAAGAGGTTGAAGGTTGAGAATGAAAACATGATATTGGCTTGCTCTTCCCTGAGAGAGCAGATAGCTGAACTCGAGACAAACAAAAAGCACAAGGAAGAGTTGATGGATTCATTGGTGAAAGAATCTGAGAAAAAGTCTCAGGACTACAAAGTTCTGAGTGATGAGATGAAGACCATTCAAATGGAAAATGACAACAAGATATTGGCTTGCACTAGTTTATCAGAAAAAGTAACAACTCTGAAACAAGAAAAGACAATGGCAGAAGAAATGCTGGAATCACTTCAAGAAAAATTGAATGTAAAAGAGGAAGAATTTGAATGGTTGAATAAAGAATTTGAAAAATTTAAGAGAAATAGTAATTCCAAGTGTAATGAGTGTGAAAAACTGGCAGAACAGCTTTTCATTCTAAAAGCAAAAACTGTACAGGAAGTGGCTATTCTGGATAACAAAAGGAATTCATTGTGTCCTGAAGCAACAAAAATCGAGCAAGTTATTTCTGCTTCTTCAAATGATGAAAGCAAATCTGTTGAAATGACAAGTGAAACTGATGCCAAAATGAATGCCAAAGATACATCTGTCGATGAGAAGCAAGTCCTTGATTTGCTCAGGGCAGAACTCCAAGCCAAGTCTGAAGAATGTGCCAATCTATCTGCTCAATTGCAGGAGATGAAAGAAAAGTATTCTTTCCAGCAATTAACCATGTCCACTCAAGACAATAATGAAGAATTATCCCTCTGCAAGCACCAACTGGAAAATAAGATTGAAGAGTGCTGCCAGTTAAAGCAAGAGCTTGCAAATATCTGTGATGATTATCATGTTCTTAAAATGTCTCTTGAGGGACTCCAAGATTCCAGTCAACTAGCCGACTGTTCAATGCAAAATCAGCTATCAGAATGTCAAGCTAATCTGGAATCACAGACACAGGAATGCATATCATTAGGCAAAAAGCTTTCCGAAATGGACCTGGTCATTTGCAACAAAACTGAAGAATGTAGAACTTTAAATGAGAAAATATCTACACTTGAACAAGTACTCAGTTCAAAAACTAAAGAATGTGAGTCTTTGTCTGAAAAACTTGAAACTCTTAATGCAGTGCCAACAATCAAAACTGAAGAATCTTCTCTATTGCAACAAGTGCATTCTATTGAAGGTGCTTATTCTACTCAGCATAGTTTGTTGGATTCAAAGATTGACAAATCAACTGAAATTTCTGAAGAGCTTGAACAACTGTGTGAGCAGTGTGACCTAAAAACTTCTGAATGCGAGGATCTTTCCAGGCAAATATGTGAACTTAAGAAAAATTATGAAGACCTTGAGGGCTCTCTTGCAGAAGAAGTGATGATGAAAAGCACACTGCTAATGGAGCTTGAAATAGCCAAATCTGATCTGGCAATGTTACAAGAAGAAATGAATCAACAGAGTAGTAAAAACTGCTTCCTCAACCAATCTGTGCCAGCAGATGATGACAAACAAGCATTAATGGCAGAGTTAGAAACCAGAACTCAGAAATGTTCAATGCTGTCTGAAGAAATGGACAGCTTAAAAAAAGAATTTGCGAACCTTAAATCACAAAAGGAAAATGAGGCACAAACAATGCGACGCTCACTTGCAGAACTTGAAACGAAATCGTTAGAATATGATGTACTTGTTGAGGAAATCAAACGTTCCAATTTGCATTCTACAGAGTTTCAGAATGAAAATGGAGATCTGCACAAGGAAATTGTCAAAAAAACAAATGAGTTGGAAGAAATGAAAGGAGAGAATGTTCGTTTGATGAGTTCATTTGAGCAAGAACAAAAGAATTTGGCAATAGTCAGAAGGGAGTTGACAGAAAGCATGTCAGAATTGGAAAACCTGCGTCGAGAGTGTAGCACTTTGAAAGAGGACCTGACTGAAATGAACAGCAAAACGAATGGCCTCCGAGAGTCCCTACGTTACACCCAAGAACAAGAACAGCTGACAGCCAAAAATTTTAGTGCCAAGTCCGTTGAATGTGAGCAGCTCTCTAAAGATTTATCCAATGCTCAAAAGGAATGTGAGAGTCTGAAAATGTCTCTGTTGAACCTGGATGAAGAAAATAATCGGTTATCAAACATTCAGAAAGACTTGCATGCAACCCAGTGCAATCTGGATGCAAAGATTAATGAGTGTTCAGTATTGAGTCAGCATATTGAAGTGCTTACCATAGAAATAGAGAGTTTGAAGGTTTCTCTGCTTAGTCTAAAGGAGGAAAACCAGCAACTACTTGCTTCTGAAGAGAAAATGGTTTCACTACAAGCTGAATTGGATACTAAATCCCAAGAGTGTGTGAGACTTTTGGAAGAGGTTGCTGACCTTAAGACTCAGAAACAAGATGCCCACGATTTGGTAGCCAGAAAGGAGTCAGAGATTTTAAATATTCAGAATGAACTTGAATCAAAACAATCTGAATTAAAAGAACAACTTTCACATCTGACTAAGAAGATTAGTGAGTTGGAGATGGAAAATATAAGTTTGCGTGAATCATTAATCAAACTTGATGAGCAAAATGATAAGTTGAGTAACTTGAATGATTGCTTAGTCATAAATGAGAAAAAGCTTGTATCCAAAACTGAAGAATGTGCCTTTCTATCTGCTGAACTTGAAGCTACCAATGCCTCTAAATCTGAAGCCCTCACAGAAGTTGAGAGCAAATTGGAATCAAAAACACAGGAATATCTGAACTTGGCCAAGGAGATGTCTGCCCTCCAAGAACAAACAATCAGTCTAGAAGAGAGGTTCAGCCAGGAATTGGAGATTAAATGTAAAGAATATGCATTGCTGTCAAGTGAACTGATGACCGAGAAACAAAATAAGATGAAAATACAAGAAGAGATGCACCTGAAGTTATCTGTCAAGACAGAAGAGTGCTGTTTACTATCCAAACAGGTCATTAACTTAGAGAAAGATCACAAAGATGCTGTGATATGCCTTGAGACAAAATTTGTAGAAAAATCTCAGCAGTGTGATTCACTTTCCACTAAATTATCTGACATCTTGCAAAAGCATTCCAACCTTGAAAAATTGCTAAACAGTATAGAGTTGTCTAATCTGGAGACAAGTGAAATGGAGACACAATTGAAGTCGCTTATTGAAGAATATGGTACTTTGAAGGAAAAATTGCAAGCAGAAGAAGAAAAAGTAAGAATTATTTTCTTTCTTTTTTTTCCTTTTTACGTTCATTCTCTTTCTTTATCTATATCTAATCTTAATTTAATGTAGAATTAAGACTTTCGTAAATATGAATGTTCCAAAAGATCAATAGTATTCCTATCTTGGCAAATACATTATATTTAATCAATAATTGTTTTCTTTGAGGTTTTAATCAGTTTAATGTACAAGCATTATTAGACACTTGGTTCATCTAGTGAAGTTGATCCCTTACTGAGTAGTCTATTATTGTGGGCCTTGTGCCACAGAAAAGGTTAAGAAATGCCTACAATTATCACAGCTATTGCTTTCTTATTTGTACATTTTTCATTTTTGAATGGTAAAAAAACAAACCCTGTAATGTTTGTCTTGAGAGCTCTCCCATTTTCCTATAACTGCAGGCTATCATGTAATAATGACTTTTTTTTTTCCTTTGAAGGTGAAAAGTCTTACATCTGAGTTGGAATCACAGAATAAGTCTTTAGAATACAAGGAAGAAATTTGCAAGGTGAGTGGCTGAAAATCTTAAAGTTTGGGGATGTATTAAACCGATCGGAAATTATTATTGCATTTTCAAGGAGATAAAAACATATGCAATTAACACTTTCAGTGCTGCATTGTTATGACATTGTTGCCTGGCTGTGCTGGCCTGTTTCAATGGTGAAATGAGACAGTTCATAAAGAATCCATTTTTTCAAGAGATATTCTAAGTCTTAAACTAGAACCTCTAATTAATGCATTCAGCAAATCACCATTTAGTGCAAGATGACAACCACCTAATTTACCATCACTACTCACCAAATGAAATAAGTAATTATACATGCAATAAACTATGATGCCAAATCTGTAAGCACTGATACAGCTTGCATTCCTCCAGATACAGAAATTAAAATATGCCCCCATCAACTTATTTGAATTTTGTCTCCAATTTAACAATAACAAAAAGACACTTAGGGGCAACTCTATTTATACTACTATAGCACAGTATTTCAAGGTAATCATAATATAGTCAATGGTAGATGCATCCATGTAGCCTTTTCCTTTAATTCATAATACAACTGTAGAAAAGTTGAAAGCAGTTACATTTTCAAACTTAATATCTACAATTTAAATTAAACAAAATCCTAGGAATTCTCAATGTTGTTACTTTTTACAAAAAGTAACAACTAAAACATTTACATTTTTTTTTTTTTATTAGCTTATGCAAGCTTATGTTATATTTCCTTTGTGTTTATTTTCATTTACTATATTCTGATCCTCTGTGTGTATGTATATATATATATATATATATATATATATATATATATATATATATATATATATATTGTGTGTTTTATCTAAAAATAAATACACTTAAATTCACCTTCATCCCTGCTGTGGCTTAGTGGTAGAATCCCCTACTGATGCCAATTCAGTCAGGTTTCGATCCTAGCTAGGGGCAACCGGATGTCTAGCCACACTGATGAGTTGTGATACAGCAAAACAGTCTCTGTGGATGACAAAATATATATATATATATATATATATATATATATATATATATATATATATATATATATATATATACACAGATGTTTATTTTTTCATTGATTATCTTTTATTTTTATCATTATCCTCCTATAGTCAAAGATAATCTCCTTTGTGCCCATGTTTTTGTTTTGGTTGAAGATGAATGTTCTTCATCTTAGATTCTGGTATATATACTCTTATTAATATGTTAATAATGCAAAGTGGAAAACATTTTTGGCTACTCAACTCTCCCTTTATAGTAGGCATCATCTAACCAGAGTGAGAGATTGAACCTTGGAGGAGGTGAGAATGGGATAGAAGCAATAAGAATCTTTATCTGGTGCCATGACCTAAGGATTGGTGATTCTCCCACTGAGGTCATTAATGGTGGTTGGATTAAAAATATAACCCAGTGCAAAAAAAAGCCCTATTTAATTGTCAAGCACTGATGAAGATTAAAGGAGCTGGCCACCAAGAGTTTTTTCTGTTTTCTCCAAAAAAGAAGGTGAAGAAATAACAAGAGGAAAACCTTTTAAGTCAACATATTCTATTCTTTGAGGAAGTTTATCAAGGCAACTGTAGAAATTTTATCTAGTAACTAGTATTTATACACAGAAGTAACATCAAGAAAACATTAAGCGTTAAAATTTTGAATTAGAGAATGCTCTAAAATCTTACAAATGAAAGGTAAATAAAGTATGGAGGGTGTAAATGAAGGTGTAAAGTTTTTGGTATATTAAGTAAAATTGGTGTTATTGCTTCTTTTTTTTGTTTGTTTTATTTTTTTAAGCATTATAAGTTAACTGTTTTTTCCTTTTGTGTGTGTGTGTGTGTGTATATATATATATATATATATATATATATATCCACAGAAGGACTGTTTTGCTGTATCACAGCTCATCAGTGTAGCTAGACATCCGATCGCTTCAGGGTAGGACTGAAACCCGACCGATTTGTTATCGGTTGGAGATTCTAACTCCTAGGCCATCGATGCCATCAGAGAGAAGGGTGAATTTTTGCATATTGTTTTTTTCATAAACACATTAATCACTCAGATAACTCAATCGCTAGGAGAGTCTTGCATTATATATATATATATATATATATATATATATATATATATATATAAACTAACATGGTCAAGAGAGATTTCATAGGATTTTAGAAAAAACTCAATTTAAGAATAAGGCCTAAAGTAACTTGTATATTTTAAAGAAAGTGTGATGATTCCTTTCTGTACATCACTGCACAAGCTGTGATGACATCCAAGGTCAGTTGTGTTTGCGTATACACCCTGCTCACTATGTTGACAGGTTTGTCACTGGCCATGATTGAATTCAAGAAAGAATAACAAAAAATGCTTTTCAAGACACTGGTTAGGAAATGGCAAGACAATACAATTTCTCACTTAATTGCCATTATCTTCCTTTTGCTTTGAGAAAGTGAACCCCTGCTATCTTCTTAACTTCTGTCCACTGAAAAAGAACCCTTATACTTAATGCCTGACCATCTTGGTATCTGCTGACTTACTCACTGCAGGTCCTTTTCTCACTCTCTGCTAACCGTTTCCCTCAACTCTCTGCTGACTTCCTGACTGACACTTTTGGGTGGTCAGTTTTTCAAAGGACTCTACTTTTATGATTATCTAAAATCACTAACAAAATTTTATGTTTGTCAATTTGAAGGTGGGCTGGGGACAGGGTTCTTGAAAAATTTGGGTCATTAAATTGACTCAAAGATGGACTGGAGACAAGATTCCAGGTTATTAAATTGCTTTAAAAGAAGAAAGAATCCATCTATTTATCTCCTAAGGATGTTTGAGAAATTGTATTGCTACAGAAGTTATTATTTAAAATTTGATTTATCTTTTTTACATTTTTATCTCTTCACAAAAGAATAGCATTCCTTAGGAAATGTATTTTTCTTCAGTAAAATGCAAGTTGTCTCAACTGAAGTCTTAATTTAACATTAAGATGAGCCTGCTATGAAAAAAACCAATGTAGAGTTATGTCAGTTTAATTCCAACCTTGATCCTTATTCAGTGTCAAATATAGATTTTGATAGAATAGCTGTAGGATTAATAATGAATCCAAAGATAGTCATGTATGTTCTGGGATTAGTGTTAATCTCTTGGAAAGTGATAATATTTTCTGTGAAGAATGAAAGTGTAACATGCAATGTAAAGCAATATTCTTTATATTAAGAATTTCTCAGATTCTACATTCTTTAAAGTATGACTTTTATATAAATATTATAACTTGCTTTGGATCATTCTGGATTAATGCTGATTGTTTTTCTTTCTTTTTTTTTTTTGTCTCTTAATCAGTTCTTATATGAGAGTAATACAAGTATCAAGACTGAAATGGATCAGCTGAAAGACCAAATTGTTTCACAGAATAAAACTATCAACAATTCCAGTCTGCAGATAACAGGTAATATCTTCATCATTGATTATTAAGATGATTGATAGACAAACAAATATGTGACTTCTCTGTACAAGAAAGTGAGCAAGTATTTCTAAAATAATATTGGTGCTTATTCGTTCCTATTATTATAATCATTTGGTGATATTTTGGTTTCTTAAACATATTTGTTCTTAAAGATTTTAATTTGATCAATTCTATGTTAGGCTTATTGAGGCATTTATCAATCTTGCATATTTATTGATTCTTTGTCATCTTATTTTGTAATGTAGTTCTTTCTTTTGTTGTGGGTGGTGTATTGGCCCACAGATCTTGAATTGCGGAAGACATCAACAATCAAAATGAAGACTTGTGTAAAAAGAATATATTGTTTATTTTCATTAAAGAAAATACATGAACAAAATAAAGTTACAGTGCACTAGGCAAAAATATCTCTGCATGTTTATGTAGA
>CAHIKZ030004147.1:35000-42490 GCA_903632075.3 Acanthosepion pharaonis | reverse complement strand
ATTTATTTGGTAATAACTCGCACGAAATTTAACCCAATCTATGGTACCCGAGGAAACATCAAAAAACTATATTTGAATATAGCCCTAAAAGTTTTGTTATAATTAAATAAAATTCAAGATTGTTCATTTACAAATTCAAAATCGTGGACGCGTCCACACGCTCACACACGCGCTTTTAAATACACAACAATTCTGCAGCGTAATATCGAAAAACATCTTCAGTTTTGCACAAATATTCAAATTTGCAGCACAATCTCCTTCCTTATTAATGCAGTTAATTTTTACTTGTGTGATGAATATTAGTTAGACCGAGCAAGTATCATACAAAGAAACTTTCAGATCAAAAAGACATTCTTACACAGATGCCCGCGCGCACACGAACCCACGCACACACCCACACACACACACATATATATATCACACACACACACACACACACACACATATATATATATATATATATATATATATATATATAGAGAGAGAGAGAGAGAGAGCTGATCTTAATAAAACAGTGCTCGATGTAATATAACATAGCTATTAAGTATATACTAATAAATATAGATGTAATCCTTCACAGATTACACAACCTGGAAACAAATACACACTAAAGATATGTTATTTATTAATATATATATATATATATATATATATATATATATATATATAGCCATGTATGTATGTCCCCATGTTTTCAGGACAGATGCAATCGTGAATATATATATATATATATATATATATGAAGTTTTATCTTTATTCATTATATATATATATATATATATATATATTCACGCGATGCAATCTTCGCATGGGGACATACCTACATATTATATATATATATATATATATATATATATATATATATTATTATTATATATATACATATATACAAGAATAAAAATAAAATATTTTCTTAACACGTTTCGTTTACTGATGAACCTTTATCAAGACAAATGTCAGGATTTTTATTTTGCAACATACAACACAAGTAAAGTGTAAAGAAGTTTTAAATTTTTTTTTTCTTTTGCCTTTTATTCATATTGTCTTTTAAGATATCTTATTTATATTTGAATGGATACACGCAATCACACAATGATATATATATATATATATATATATATATATATATATATATATATAGATAGATAGATAGATAGATAAAAGTTTTGTTAAATTTAACCGACGAGGTCTGGTTGATTATATTTTCGTTGCATTTCCGAAATCGTCGTATTTTTTAAAAATGATATACCGCAATTAACAAAACGCTTTTCTATGGTACCGATAAAATTTAGTTCTTGATAATGAGCGAGCCGCTTGATAGTATTGCAACAGATACCGACGAAAATACATTAACTCTGGAGTATATATTCAAAATTTATATATATATATATATATATATATATATATATATATATATATATATAAAATTTTATAATAAAATTAATGCGACGAATTGATATACGCAAAGTTATATAATTCAACGTCGATCATGGCGAACAATATTTCTGGCAATAAAGTGCTTAATATTTATCTAGATCAATAAATGTTGCATCAGAAGTAATTTGAGTTCATTATATTTATCGGAGGTCGACTCAGAGTTTCGTGATTTCTGACAAATGAGATCTCACAAGAAATGACCAGTAACAAATCAATTTTGGTTCTGTCGAATCACAATGCTCAGTCGACCTCCCGATAAGTTTTACGGACTTGTATTACATATGATACACTGATATATATATATATATGTAAAATAGTGTGTACAGATATTATTTCAAATTATACCTATAACCACATAAAACCCATTTTGTCTTGAAAAGTTCCTTTGAGAGTCAAAACGCGTAACATAGGAGTATTCCTCATTCAGTCATTCAATTACCCATATATATATATATATATATAGACTAATAACAGAATATGTATGTATATATATATATATATATATATATATATGCAGACAAATAACGGAATGTATATATATATATATATATATATTATATATATATATATATTAAAATTCTGTTAGGAGTCTACAATCACGTCATATATACAATGACACAGGATGCAAATGCAGGCCCACTTTAATATGATAGCAGCCATTGAGAAACTTTTTATTTATAAAAAATACGAATTTAATTTTTTATTCATAAGTACAGGTTCTCACTTACTACATTTAACGAATCAATTACGATGAGTTCGCAAAATGCCGAATCATTTGTCGCCCACAAGAATGAATAAATAAAAATAAAATCCAAACAAATTCAAAGTTTCAATTGGTCTATTTCATATTTTCGATTTGCAATAACTTACTGATAACTACAATTTACAAAAATTTAAATGCAGCGTCAATCGCCATCTTCTATTGTCTTGAACTTCGTTCATCTTTTATCCTTTCCTCAACCCCCCCTAAATAAAGTCTTTTTCTTAAAAAAAAAAAGCGTACTAGTGGCACTTTGAATTCCTTGCTTGGGGTAAAATGATTATATATATATATATATATATATATATATATATATATATATATATATATATAGTGTATTATAGTAACTTTTTTTCAATCATTTGTTTTTTGAAAAATAATATAGACAACACTTTTCTATATTATTTAATTCCAAATTTGAATATATATATATATATATATATATATATATATATATAGAATGGACTGTTCGATAGGGAAATTATCTGCTCATATATATTACCATAGTGTTCCGTGTCAAGTAATTACAACTGGCCGTCTGAAGATTGAAACTAACATGAAACGTTTGATCTGCTAAAAATATATATATATATACATATATATATATATATATATATATATATATATATATATATATATATATTATTATTATTATTATTTTATTTTTACTACTAATTTATTATTATTATTAATATTAAAGTTCTGTTAAGTCATTTTGAGCACTATTTTTTATTTTTAAGCGTTTTAGCTTACTTTTAAAAATATATCATATATATATATATATATATATATATATATATATATATTGATTGAATAAAAAACATTAAAAAAATAAAATCTTCAGACACACTGGGTTGTAGATTAATCTTCTTTCGTCTTTATTATTATTTCATTTCGATTCCTCGACTAGTTTCGGCCAACATGGCCATCATCAGGAGAAGAAATATGAATTTTCATTTTGCCTGATAAGTTTTGGAACCCTGAAATTAAGTTAAAAAATATATCAAGCATCAAATTTTTCGAAGTTACTTCCGCATTAGACGGACCTGAAAGTTTTTCATCTCTTCGTCGTATAGAAATAGCTTTAAATCGCTTCGATTATTCACACCTTTGTGTATTTAATTTTCAAAGACCCAAACAATCCAGAGCTTGACAGGCTTTATTTTATTTCCTTGAACATTATATCATGATTCAGTGTGAGTTGTTCAACATACGATGCGACAAGAAATATATATATATATATGTAAATTTTCTTTCATCTTACTATAGATTAGGTACTCCACATCCGGAATAAAAATAAAAGTAATTAAATTTCATTTCTTAATATGATATATTTATATGTAATGTTCATTTTAAATTGACCTATTAAGTAACCGATATATTAAGTTATTTTAATTAGCAAATATGAAACGACGTGATTTCTTCAAATGTAAAAAAGGAAAAATTAAATAATTAATAATAATAAAAAAAAACCAATGTAAAATTATTTTCTATTTTAAGAAATCCCGCGGTATGAGAAAAAATTTGTTTTTGTTACCGTAGGGGGATCAATTTCCAATGTATTTACAAAGCAAACTGGACCCACCTATTAACATTTATAATATTTAATTTAAAAAAAAAAATGTCATTCGACTGGCAATGAGTTTTGCATCTACAATGTCAATAAAAAAATATGTGAAAAAAAAAAGTGCCTATTATACTACACAACCGACAATTCTTGTTTATATTTTTTATGCTCTGGTTAGTTGATAAAAAATGTGGTAGAAAAAGAGAACTAGTTGTTTGGTCAGAATTCTGTAAAGAATGGTCACGACTGCACATCGGAATTAAAACCAGTGAAATGGTGAAATTTTATACATTCAAGGAGAAAGATTGCTTCTCTTGGGAAATAATCTGGAGGACCAACCTCCCGAAATACTCACCTGATCCAGGTCATATTTCTTCATGCATAAAATTGAAAACATACATAATACATAATTTTTACACACACAAACACTATATATATATATATATATATATATATATATATATATATATATATATATATATATATATATATATATATTATGTAATCCCCCATCTTAAAAAGTGTGCATATTTTGAAGTATATAAATTCTGTACATATATCGTGAGCCTACTAATATGAAGGTGTGCCCTTAAAAATTGACGCCAGTAGTCGGTGTTCGATTCCGGAGAAAATCTAAGGTGTGAATACTGATTTTATAGTTGTTGAACTGCCACCAAACTATCTTCATTGGATTAATATAAGTTCAAATCAGACATCAAATATAGGTTTTAATATCTTCTATTTATCTATCTATCTATCTATCTTTAAGAAACTTTATATATATATATATATATATATATATATATATATATATATATATATATATATATATATATATATAACACGTTATATATATATATATATATATATATATATATATATATATATATATATTTATTCATCTGATGATAAAATATCAATTTTTAGTATAAGAAAATATACATTTTCTGATATATTTCTTTCTTTGTAAATGCATTTAATTCAGTGGTGCATATTAATTGCATACTTCGATGAGCATACAGGCATATTTTCGGATTAAATTTCAGTCTATATGAGGCTCTTGATTTGCTGATACTCACTCGTGTATATATATATATATATATATATATGATAAAATAAAGAACAAATAGGAAACGTATATCAATCTGACATGATGTTTTATTAAAGCTTTAATAAAAGTCAAACATAAATAGAATTGATATATTTATTTTTAAAATTTTTCATCCACAAATACGGATTCAGATTTTTATTTGATTTGACATCTAAAAAAAATTAAACTGAATTAAACCCATCTTCATTACTTTTTTGTAAAAGAATGCGTCGAATTATGATACAAGAAATCAATTATTTTATTCGAGTCCTAACCCTGTCTAATATATATTATATATATATATATATATATATATATATATATATATATATTTCCAAAAAAAAATTTTGTTTGAAGATGGAACAGAGCTTACTTTAATTCAATTTAATTCAAATAATTATATTGAAGTTTTCGGCTCTTGTTTTGAAACATGAGAACTCTTATATGTAGCGTGTTGGAATCATATTTTAAATAAATAATTATATTTATGCTCTACTTTTGTATCGAGCACTATTTTTTTAAAATAATAACAAAAAAATACTAAAGAACTTTGGATTATTTACCTAACGAGTTCTTTCCTATTTTCTATATATTTTTTACACACACACACACACACACACACACACACACACATACACATACACACACACACACACACACACACACACACACACGCAATGGCACATGCTAGACAATTATTCTTGTTATTTGTCTCATCATTTTACTGTTGAATTAAAAGAATTAATTCCGTAAGTTCTATGCTAATAGTTTCTTTTAATTTAATACTTCCTTTGTCTAACTCTCTTCCGGCAAGATTTCCTTCCCAGTCAAGTTTGATCTTCAAAAATGTAAATGCAAAATCGTTCATTACCATCTGTCTTCATAATTCCTGTTCTTTTATTGTTCTTCCTCTTTAAATGTGTTATTTTTTTTCTTCTTCTGATATTCTCCGACATTCAGTACTCCCTTGCGTTTTAGTGGCTTTATTGTTTTACTTGGGGCTGAAATGTTGTTTAAAAAACCATCTCAAATTTGCTGGAAATACGAATTATTCTTTAATTTTCGCAACACTCTATAAATATTTCGCGCGCCTGGCCTGTGCCTATCCTTTTCTGTAAGTGAACCCTATACTTATATTATTTCAATATTATATGTACACATATAAAAAAATATATACATATAAAAAAATATATCTTACATTTCTTCTGACAACGCCGTTTTGTCTAATTTTCTCAAACGGAAATATTTTGGCTACAACGGAAGAAATGTTTACCATCAATTGCCTCATTAACAATAGCTTCATGAAAAGACAAAGGTAGATTATTAAAAAAAACAGCTTAAAAACAGCCCTATCGGACAGCATTTAAGCTAGCTCCTTCGGAGGGCTCTTGATTGGGCCTTCATCACAATAGGAAGAGCAGATGCGATAGGCAGCAGAAAGCTACAGAAGAATTCAAAATTAATCGCAGTATTTAAGTATTGCATTACTACTTAAACTTACTTTTAAAAGTTCAACGATAAACCTTCATTTTGATGTCCGTAGGTCCTTACTTCCTGTATAAACAATTATTTTTATTTCATGGGTAACTTTCGCTAGATTTCGCGATTAATTTCGATTATTCCCAAATTATAGAAATTGTTATCGTACGGAAAAATTCGTCGCAAAAACTCACGTAAAAAATCGTCGAAAACAATTCCAGTAATAAAAACTTTGAATCCAAAATTTCGGAATTGCAAGTCCGGATCCGACTCGGAATTTTTTGATTTGCTCATGGAGTCGTCCTGGTTCCAAAATGGTATGATATTTTTTTATATACGGCTTTTCCCTTAAATTGAAAATATATGCGACAGTGGCACACCTTGTTAGGTGATTTATTACAAATATTTATTTATGATAAGAGTGTTGTCGGGACAGAAAAAAGTTTTATATCCATATTTGGTCTAATTTATATACATTAACACAGGCTCTAATTTGGGACCAGAGAAAATCTCTTGATATCCAGGTTTCTCTTATATCATATCAAATAGAATATCCTTTACATATCATATAGATCATATAAATAGATTAATTTTATTTAATTAAATAGTTTACAGTTATTTTATTTTATTCAATGATAATGCTTATCAGTATTTTAAAATTTAATAATTAAACTTAGTGTTTGTCATCGAATTATTTCATAGCTAGCTCGTCTCATAGGTTTATTGTTAATGAGTTTGAGATTTCATTGAGTTTAAGCCTTATGTTAGACTAATCCAACATTTGTAAACGGAGACTCGCAAAGATATCTATAACAGAGAAAGGATTAGTGTGTCAATTTCTGAAGCCACTGCCAGTGAGTTCAATCCTCACAAGATGCTTAAATTAATCGACTCTCTATATGTAATGATTTACTTCAGTTCCTGCAATCCAAGCGAAACATATGAATTGAGGTTGATATGCCTTAAAACAAAACAAACCAAACCAAACACACTCTGCACACTTTCCTACCAACCGCTGATATAAAAAAACGGAAGTTTTATTTTAATATTATAACTTAGTGTGCATGCGCGACATAGTTAAAGATCAGTCTGCGCAAGCGGCTTCAGTCTGCATATGTAGCTCCGTTACCATAGCAACAGTTCCGATACCAGATCTC
>CAHIKZ030004147.1:27500-30000 GCA_903632075.3 Acanthosepion pharaonis | reverse complement strand
TAGTAATGGCGTACCCAGTAAACATCGATATTTACTAAGCTTAACTTATAGCAGAAGGACAACAGGTTGTAGAACCGGATTAGAATCGTAATAATTATCCGGTTTAAGAGAATTGTTTTACCAAATACCCTTTGTAACTATTTCGTTACAGTAGGTGATCAATTAAATTAGATGGAGATGGATTTCCTGATGGGACTGGGGATCCCGTTCTTTTGTTGTTACAGCTGTTGTTATCACAATATATCGGTTGATCTATTCTATAGCTTTCCTCAGGTCTATCAATCTGTTAAAAACAACAACAAAAAAAAAGAAAAAAAAAAGAGAAGATGGGATCTCTTTTCCACCAGATATAGTTAAATGATGGTAAAAACTGCGTTAATCGCAAGGGAAAAAAAAATCCGGATACTTGCAACAATTTTCTTTGGAAAGATACATCGCTTTTACCTAATCTTGATTTTATTTCGGAAGAAGGCTGTCAATGGATCGATAGAAACATTGTAGCTGCAAAAAATAAATAACATAAAATAAAAATAAACAAACAAGTAGCATAAACAATTTCGTGAATAAAGATTATGACCTTGTACCAGACATTATATATAAGTAATGCAAAGAGTAAAAAATGAGTAATCCTGAGTGAATAAACTGGTTTATATTAATAAATAAAGCTTAGTGGTCAAGACGCTTCTTTTTTTGCTTTTTTTTTTTTTTTTTTTTTAGTCTCGGCTATTGACTCGATGGAATTGTATTTCTTAATAAATAGGTAAATAAATTTTGATTAACAACTGTAATTGAATATGGAAAAATGAAAAATTAAACATTAGGAATGTTAGAGACAGAATGGCCACTCCGCGTGTGGCATTTTAAGAATTCAATCATTCATTAAGAATCATACACACACACACACACACACACACATATATATATGTAAGTATGTATATATATATATATATATATATATATATATATATATATATATATATATATATATATAGGCACACACATGTATATACATGCATATATATATATATATATATATATATATATATATATATATAATGCATTATGACATGGACTGACAATTATTTTAATATATTTTCTGTTCATACATTATTTATATAGATACAATTATTACAAACAAGCATTTACTTAAATAATTGTATCTATAAAATAACTAATAAAACAGAAAACATATTAATATATACATGTATATATATATATATATATATAGAGAGAGAGAGAGAGAGAGTGATATATATATGTATATGTACAGATGTGTATACATATATATACATATCTATATGCATATATATATGTGTATATGTATATATATACATGTGCATATGTATATATATGTATATCCATATATATACATGTATATATGTATATATATATGTATGTGTGTAAATGTATACAAATATACATCTGTATGTATGTGTATGTATATATATATATATGTGTGTGTGCGTGTGTAATAGGCGGAATTGTTAATGTACTTTGATTTATTCAAGCTCTCATTCTTTGCACCAGGTTTGATTAACCCCGCTATGGGTTAAATAGCTGGGTAGACCCTCTAGCTTTGAATGGCAGCTAGTCTAAGAGATAGACGACCTTGCATTCAGTTGTCATTGTGTAGGCAACAGGAAACCACTCTACTATATTTCCCAAGATGCCATGGCAATTCAAAAATAATAAAGAGTACAAGTCTCTGAAGATCTCTGCTTCCTTTTTGTCCTGAAGAGACATCACATTAAAATATATACCATTTTATTATGCAAATCAATGTTTTCACAATCAAATAAGTGTTAGAGGATATGTTGTTATAAATAAACAATGGATCATGTTGCTTTCAGCTTTAGTATATTTGTCATTATTAAAAATATTTTTGTGAGTGCGTCATGTTTTATCATTTATCAATAAAACCAAAATACGTAGAAACATATTTGATCAATACAATATTTCCTATACCTAAATAAATTTGTATTTAACATGTCAAGGCTTACGGTCATGTCATGTTGAAACACCAGTTCTCCTACGATAAGCGACGTTAAGCAACGCCGAACCCGGTAAGTACTTAGATGGGAATACCAGGTACTGTAAGTTTGGATGCGCGGGTGGTGTTATGGATAATGGCTTGGAATTGTTAATCGGATATCCGAGATCCAGTTCTAGTTGGGGTAGTTATATCTACTTACGCACAAACTCCCTTGGGATAGGTATGAATCTACCTTTTCTCTTCTCCCCCTAGCTATGGATTAATTAGTAAGATATGTATCAGTAAATCTTTATCTTCAAAATATTCTTGCAATCCAAAAATATTTTCTGGTTCTAAATAACCGTCAAAAGGGTGATAATCAATTAAGATTCAATCAATTCATCAATTTTTCATGTATTGATTTTGTTAACGTTTGTTTTGTTAGTCTTTCAAATTAAATATTACCCGAAGAAGATTCATTGCTTCCTAGAAATGTAAGTATATGGTTTTTCATTTATATGCACTTCT
>CAHIKZ030004147.1:10000-17500 GCA_903632075.3 Acanthosepion pharaonis | reverse complement strand
TAAACCAGTTAATCCTCTTCAAATAAATTTTCAGCAAAGCATATTTTTTGTGCTGACACATGGTTAAAAAAATGGATAAAATCAACAATTTTTAGCGATTAAAACAATCCTTCCATTCAATTAGTTTTGAAATACAGCAACGAATTTTGCATATTGGAAATATTAAATTTCATCTATTAGCTTGAAATAAAAAATAAATAATAGTTTCAAGAAAGATTTTTAATTTTTAAAAATTATTTTCAAACCTTAGTTACTACATTTTTTGCGGAAGTACCTATTTAAGAATAACTGAAAATGAAATTAATATTTAATAAAATGTTAACGGTAGAACTTTTATTTCACATGAACGAATGAATTTTTTTTTCTATACCTCACTTTCCATTAATTATAAGATGATGTGAAAACAACAATTATATGGTTTAATAGATTTTATTCTCGGAAATTTGAAATTTATAGTAAAAGACCTGTTAGTTTTGTTCTAGTTAATGGTAGAAGTATATAATTTGAAATTTACGGTAAAAGACCTGTTAGTTTTATTCTAGCTAATGGTAGAAGTATATATATATATATATTTGTTAGTGTTCATGATTAAATTCAACAAAATATATTTTCCCATTTAATAAAAATTTCATTTTTTTTTCTTTTGAGGAAGATATAAACACACTTGAACTTAGAATTGTTGTAATCCTAATAAAAAAGGCCCGGGCGTTAAAATTCGGTTTAAACTCTTAGTTTTTTCTGGATAAGTAAATAAATATGAAAACAGATATCTCTTGAAAATACCCTTAAAATTATTTTTCATTTTTAAGCTTTATGTCATTGCCCTTTATATCAACAAATTCAATCCTACTTCTCCCACCCAGCTATGGCTAAATAGCAGAGCAGACCGAGTTCTATGGCCTTGGGTGGCAACCGGTCTAGGAGAAGGAAAACTGTAAAATCAAATTTGTAGCCCACTAAAAACACATACTATGCAGCTAAGGAAAAGGTTGCAAACTGATGATCCCCGACTTTTGATTTTCGATATACTAAAGGTAGTTTAGATCTAGCACAAAATCCAAAGTATGGAGCACCTAGTGAGGATCGAACTCACTACCCGTTTTTAATGATCTAAATTTATTTATTTACAATAATCATTCGGTTCAATTTAATTGCTTCTTCTTTTGAACAGGTGGCAGAGGTTTATCCCCTGTTTCCTGTTTAGGATTCACACCCAGTTTCTTTTAAAGTCTACTTCAAATCTATACTCTTAACGTCTCCGACTATTACCGTATTTGACGACATATAAGACGCACGGGTGTATAAGACGCGCCCTAATTTCAGTAGGGCAAATCTAGAAAAACTTAGTAATTAATAAAATTAGTAAACGTACATATGGCATATAAGACGCAGAGGAATTTTAAAAGATATTTTTAGTTAAAAAAAAAGAAAAGAAAAAAAGTGCGCTTTATATGCCGTCAAATACGGTATTTCTTTTTACTTCTCTTCTAATACGAATAGATAGGTTCACTTATAGTCCGGTTCATACTCCTTCGGGATCTTTTGAATAGGAATAGATGTCTACTTTTGCCCTGTACTTTTAACATCTCCGAATGAAATCTGAAATGTTATTCACTAATTAAATCTTGACCTCTTTAAATCTAGAATAAGACGTTTACATTTCATCCATATCCTACAAGAACTTCACTTTTTTCTCTTTTTTACGCTAATACAGTAACCCTCTACCTTGAGTGGCCCTCGGGTCTTCTATTGGGTGAACATTAGTAAAAAAAAAAAAAAAAGGAAAAAAGTAAAACATTACCCCCATGTCGAGATGGCTACTTTTCTCTTTGTAGGTTTGGTTTAGATTATTTTGTTTAACGGCATATCAACACCTCCATGGATTATTTACTGTCGGCAAGATTTTCAAAGATAGGTTCGTATGAATAGAATATCTATTCTTTGTAAGAAATCACTTTGTAGATCAAGTTTCATTGACGTGCTTTTTTTTTGTTTTTACAAAGAGCGTTTTTGCCGAGAATCAAATGTATTAATGATTTTTAAAAAAAAATGTATTGCTGTTTTTCTTTAATATAAAAATGAATTTTTACACTTTCATGGTGTTTTGATCCCAGTTTCAGGGAGTGGGTAACTATTTGCCCATAGCTGGGACCCTAACACCCCGGATGGTGAAAATATGGTAAATTGAACAACAAAAATTAAATAAAAAAAAAATGCACCTCAAAATCTAATATAAGAGGCATTGCTACCGGATGTAGTTTATCGTCATACCCAGGACAGCGCTTTGTAGATCTTTTATGTTAACCATCGACAAACAAATACAACTTTTATCGATCTGTTTATCTCTTTTTGTTATATTACATTTTAAAGATTTTTTAATCGATTTCACCCCATGCAAGGCAGAAAAGCCACTAAGACGCAAGAGGAGCGGTTACTGGAACAAAGTATTGAAACAGAAACATTACTAATGAGCGAGAATAAAAAACCTTTTTTGGACAGTATACAGCGATTGACATTGCATTTAAATTTTTTTAAGATTAAAGTTGGCTGGAAAGCCTATAAAGAACTAAATGTAGACTTAAAAGTGAGACATATCAAATGAGAAGAAACTGTTAGCATAGAACTGATGAGTATCAGTTACATCTAAACCAACTCGTCTGTAAACAGATATGAGATCTCGACGTCAGAACAATCCATTGATGAACATTGAAAAAGAAAAGTTACACCATGTTTGGTTCTCCTGGGATTATGCTCAAAAAAATTGATCTTTCATAATTTATTTTCAATCAATTCGCTCTAAGAAAGGTAATAATGCCACTAAGCCGCAAGAGATATCAAAAAGAATGAGGAACCAAAACCCGATCCTCTAAAATGACCAAGATAAACCATATACCCTGTTCAAAAGACTAGGGAGGAGTGTTGCTTTTTTTAAAATGGCCACCTATTGAAAAACAAACTAAACAAAATTTTTTTTGTCCTTCTGAAAATAAAACAAATTTCCCGTTCAGTAATTCAGTTGTCCGAAATTTAAAAATTAAGCGAGAAACTTTTTAAAGAAAACATCTCTTTTCAATCCCTTGATAATAGTTTTGGGGCATCATGGTCATCTTCGTGGGGGTTTATGTTTTTATTTATTTTTTTATTTTTAAGTTTGAAGACAACCAAAAAAAAATAAACATATGACGAAATAGATATTATTACTATAGGCAAAAAAAATTTGATTCTGAAGGTTTTTTTTTGGGGCCAATGAAAAGATATTATCATAAACCGTAACCATTATTTCCATCTAACATAAAGTTACTTCAATGATTAAGAAGAATACTGGAACTTTTCCCAAGAAAAATCTTTATCTTTAATATAAAATTATTTTGTTAATGAAATAGTGTTAAACAGGAAATAGAATTTTATCCGAACGAAAACCAAAAACAATTTATCTTAGCTGTCAGGTAAAAGACTTGTTAAATGACTGCATGAAATTGAAAAATGAAATCAAAATTAATAATAATAATAATAATAATAATAATAATAATAATAATATCCATCAACAAAAAACATTATGCAATTGATTTTTTGTTTAAAACGACCTATTTGGAAAATTTTTAAATGTAACACCAATCACCATTTACGCCAAACATTCTTCTCGAACTCTGTTTTTTTTTTTTCATTAAATCACTAAATGAAAAATAATTAATGGGAGTTTCAGTATGAACATTTTCGTCCTAGTGTCATTATTTCCTTCATTGGAATGAAATGAATGAAAAACCAACAGAAGACATATAATCATAATAATAATAATAATAAACTAAACCGAAATGCAGGATCTGCGGCTCATACTGACAAAATCGTCCTTATCCAGGATGTCCGGGAAAAAAAAAAATAATAGAAATGAACAAGGTAGCGACATATGTGCACTGGAAGATATGCAAGAAGCACAAAATCGAAACCACTGAGAGATGGTATGACCACCAACCAAACACAGTTACCCAAAATAACGATGTAACTATCCTCTGGGACATGCCAATTCAAACTGACAGGGAAATAAAAGCCAACAAACCTGATATTATCATAAAAGACAAGAAATTCAGGAAGTGTATGTTTATTGACATAGCAGTAACATCTGAGAGAAACACCTCCATGAAAATTATCGAGAAATTGTCCAAATACAAGGACCTGGAGATCGAGATTAACAGGATGTGGGGAATGAAGACTGAGACTGTACCAATAGTAATCAGAGCTCTGGGCCTCGTGAGAAAAGGAATGGACAATTTTACTAACAGTGTCCCAGGTAACATCAACATACAAGTTGCCAGAAGATCGCCCTACTAGGATCATCTCATATACTAAGAAAAGTGGTATCAATTAAATGACAATTCACCTATAGGTCTAGGGACCATAGATTGGACCCGACTCTACAGGATACAAACAGGAAACATAACATAAACAAATAATAATAATAATAATAATAAATACAAAAAATAATTTTATAATTACAAAATCGATAACAAGGGCTTTATCTATACAAAATATATCAATTTTTTTTTTTTAATTGCTTATTAGAAAATATCATTAAGATTTCTGAAAATAGGTCTTTGGTTCCTGACCAAGGAAACAAATGCGTATTTTGAGAAATAAAGATTTAAATAAATAATAATAATCATTAATTCAACTAAACTACCCCGATTTTAAAGTTGAGATAGGAAAATTATTTATGAATTTTTTCGGAATCTCAAAAGATGATTCCATTTGTGATTAGTGCATTAGGTGAATGTATTTTAAAGAAATTTTTTTCTTGCCCAATTGAAAGAGAATACAAAAAAACAGCTTTTTTTTAGGTACCGAATTTTTTTGATAAATGTTGTCTCTTTTAAAATTGTACAATTGACAGATAACTTAATATACCTGGTGCATTCAAAAACTTACACTGTGTGACAAAACAATCATAAACGTCTGAAAGTGGTCTTAGTTTTTTTTTTTTTTCTATGTGAGTATTGGTCTTTAAGAATTTTCGATGCTACTATAGGTATAATATCTACCAAAATATATGAATTGCAAATCACGTCTTTTTAACAACCCACCAGAAATAATGAATAATTAAATAACAAACTACATACAGTGTTTTTTAACACATAGAGACTGAAGTATTTATCTAATTTGTATTCATAAATGAGGTATTTATGTAATTCCGTTTTGCCATAAATTGCTAACGTTTGACAAAAAAATTCTAAACACGATGCTGACCAGAGAATTTTACAAAATTTCAATTGTGATGAAGAAAGAATCCTTTTTTTCTGTTAAAACTAAAAAATTTTTTTAACATAGCGAATTTTTTCTCAACGGTTGGTAAATATTATACTGTAATAGAAAATTAATAGTAGATATACTATAGTAAAAAAATGGATATATTTAGAGTGGGATTAACTTGGTATTTACTTCCATTCGAAAACTACTGGAATAATCTTCTTTATCTTTTACCTTTTATCAAAAGAAGACATGAATGAAGTTTTACATGGATCTTGAATGATGTAGGTTTATATATGTCAAGTAAAACTATTGTCTGTTTACTATCCCTCCCGCTGTCATCCATTAAACGAGACACAGTATTTTTGTTGCAAACTGAATTTTATTTAATTTAAATATATATTGGCTTTGTCAGTTTTCTAATTTCCTTCTTTATCTTTGGAGAAAGAGAAATATTTTCACTAAAATGTTTTTATATCAAATGCTATTAGGATTATGTCATTAAGACATAATTTAGGTTCTTTGAAGTTTTTGGAATAATGATTATGTTGTTATTATTTCTTCATATTCATATGATAATGTTTATTATTATTACTATTATTAATATTATTCCTTCGTATTCCTATTCTTCTTCTTATTATTCCTTCATGTTAGTATTATTAATATTCCTTTGATTATTATTTTTTTCCAGGTGATTTCTGGTGTGTATTTCTTTTTTTATCCCGCCCAGAAGACTTAAGGTTAGAAATTGAACATTGCATTTTTTCATTGACCAATTAAAAAACTAAAAAATCAAAAAACAAAAAAGAACACATCCTATTTTTTATAGATAAAACCCTTTTTAAAAAGGTTCTGGGCTGTAACGCCGTTCAAAACATTTTTTGTTCTTTTTGAATTTCCGAAACAGGTTTTGTGTAAACAATTCGAAACTCCAACTACAACATGATTGTTGATATTCCCAACCACATTTCAGAGATTTCGATTTCATTATTATTATTATTATTATTTTTGTTATTATTATTATTGTTTTTATATTTCCATAAAAATCATATTATTATTGATGTGCCAAGATGCCACATTTTGAGATGTTCACATATTGAAGATCCTTTTGAGCAGAACGAACCTCCAATTCCCGAATTTAATTCGTTCTTGAAGGCCGTTCGTAACCCGAAATGTTCTTAAACCGAAACTATTTTTCCAATAGGAATCAATATAGAGAGAAAAAAGTCACAGTACAATAAAATTGGAAAAGAAAAGCACGGCACGACACACGAATGTATACAACACGGCGGTCGACTCAGAAATTATTCCATTCGGGATAACTTAATTCGGCAATGTTGTTCTAGAACCGAAATTAATTTTGTCGATAACCGAGACATTTTCATCTCGAACTTTCTGTTCGAAAACCAATTTTTCGAACATGTAAGACGTTCGAGAATCGAGGTTCCTCTGTATTTTTATAGATTTTTAAAGATGTTTAAAGATCCATTAAAATCTTTAGGGACTGCCATGTCAATAAGAAAGCACATTCTGTTTTTGTGGTCTTTGATCCCAATGTCTGGGCGATTATTTTTCTTTGTGCTGATTGTGTGTATTGTAAATTCCCATAAAATTGTTACAGATCCTATTTCTGTAACCAGAACTGGGCGATATTCATACAAGTTTCTTGCAGTTTCCTTCCCGGAAAAGTTGCATATTTTCCAGTGCAGAAATTTGCCCACATTATCATGTTTTATAATTAGTTTTATATTCAGTGAATACTAACACCGAGCAACCTAACGCAAGATGGTCTATTGTTTCGGGGTATTTATCACAGAATCTGCATTTCTGGTTAACACAATTTTTTCAGTATGTGCACGTGGTAATTTCTTGGGGAAAGAATTACGTAATCTGTGCTGAGATATTTGTAAAAACAGAATCAGAAGTAACGATTGCAGCATAACAAATCGAATATCACAATGAAAATCACAAGAAATTAAGGTGTAAAAATACTAGTCAAAAATTAATAATGCATAACAATCGGATAAATTTGTACAGATTTATTAATACTAGGTATGGAAAGTAAAATAAAATGAACGTGACAGTATGCTAAATTAGGGTTGGCAGGGCTTCTTATTGGGAAATTCTATAACTGTTATATCTATATCTCAATTAAAAAATAAATATTATATATATATATATATATATATATATATAAATTAAATATTTTGAATTACAAATAAAATTGCGTGATTTACTAGGATGCAAGGGGTTGCAGAAGAT
>CAHIKZ030004147.1:0-5000 GCA_903632075.3 Acanthosepion pharaonis | reverse complement strand
TCAGGCCGGTAAGTCATATCTAGATACATGGGCATGCATGCAATCGGGGACTGTGTGAGCAGACTGGGTTACCCGACATGAAGATATTTCTAATTGGGTCCCAGCTGCAAGGCTACGAGCTGTCATCATATTGCGCGCATTTGGCTGTGATGCATGTGCGTGGTATACTCTTATCAGACTGGGTGTCATGATGGTTATTTATTAGGGTTTCGTGCAATTGTATCCCAGCGTTAATTTGTTGGCATGCTGTTCCCTCACCCAATAATAATAGGGATAATAATAGAGTATCTGCCTATATTTCTGAGAGGAGAAGGAATCAGCACATATGCTAGACCACAAAAATCTCCTGAGCCGACCAAGCATATAAATGAATACAACATGGTAACCAGGAAAAGGAGTGCCAGAGAAAAGCAATAATAAGAACGAAAATTGCAATATGAGCTCTGGTAAAAAAAAAAATAAATACAATGATAACAGCAAAAATTGCAATATGAGTACTGGTAAAAATTGTGGCTGAAGACATTAAGCATATAAGTTCCAGAAATTCATCCACGGACATCTTTAAGGTCACATGGGACAGTGGATAAAGTTGTTTTTTAAACTCGGTGGTAGCACCCTAAGGGAGTTCAATACCTGGTTAAGGCAGTGGAGATCTTAGTGAGGTGATTGAGGACAATAGTCCGAATAATGTAAATTGTATAAGTCCTATATCTTTGCTCTTAACATGACGGCGCCTTTTCTCAATTTATAAAAAATCATATTTTTGGAAAGTGCCAAGATTTGCGTTTTTATCCCAAATTCCTGACTATTAATGCTTTTGGTTTAAATTATATATTTTTGAGTCTGAATAGACGCCCCTACCTCTGCTGAAATTTAATTTTGTGAAATATTTGTACCCCACCTCACCGCTGCCTATTAATATTCTTAAACAGTTCCAACTTGGAGAACTCTAAGAAGCGTTTTCTGAAATATTCTCTCAGTCTTTGCGTCGGTCCAAATCGACTTTGCATTGCAATTTTAACGCGTACACGCGGTTTTCTTTCTTCTACTTAAAAGGGTCGATAAGCCGTAAACAACAAATCCTATCAATCAATTCTCATTCTTAATGGAATGACCTTGCATTGCGATCGAATATTGATCAAACCATAAACATTTATGATATTTTATCATTTCTTTCAATCCATCTACTTTTTCAATCACCCCCACGTCCGCTTCATATTCAGGTCTCGAGAATAGAAAAATATCTTATGCCGAAAAAATTATGTTGGCAAATTAAACGAGAAAATATTATCTGGTGGCTAACACAGGAGATTAAGTGACAACAAGTCTCTTTAATTCTTCATCAATCTTTTCAGTATTCT
The DNA here is from genome assembly GCA_903632075.3 of Acanthosepion pharaonis. Taxonomy (NCBI): domain Eukaryota; kingdom Metazoa; phylum Mollusca; class Cephalopoda; order Sepiida; family Sepiidae; genus Acanthosepion; species Acanthosepion pharaonis. The sequence goes on along the minus strand of CAHIKZ030004147.1, from coordinate 3,639 downwards.
AGCTGTTTTCTAAGATCCCGTCATTTGAATGGTCAGAACTCTTTCTCTAATTTCTAATTTCTCCACCTGATTTGCTTAGGCTCTTCAGAGCTGTTCAAAGTGTCCCTATAACGACTGGTAGGACTACCATATTCATATTATTCAGCTTTCAGATTTTTCTCCATTTTCTTCCTCCTCCTCTTCTTTTTCTTCGTCTTCGTCTTCCCCTCCTCTTCTTATTCTTCTTTTTATTTTATTTTTCTTCTTACTCTTCTTTTTTCTTCTTACTCTTCTTATTTTCTTCTTATTTTCCTTTCTACTCTTTTTCTCTTTCTTCTCACTCTCCTTGTGTCTTCTTCTTACTCTTCTTTTTTTCTTCTTAATCTTCTTCTTCCTCTTCTTCTTCTTCTTCTTACTCTTTTTTCGTCTTATCTTCCATTTTACTCTTCTTTTTTCTTCTTCTTACATGGCTTTTTCTTCTCCTTATTATCTTTTTCTTATACACTTTTTCTTCCTCTTACTCTCATCCTCCCTTCATTTTTTTCTTTTCTCTTCTTTTTCTTCTTTTACTTCCTTCACATAATATCTATTATATTCACTGCATGAAATGTGCATACAAATATCATGGGACAGAGGTAGTATTATATGAGTCGGATATATATATTTTGTAGGCATGATATAAGCATTAGGTTAATCATTGATACATTTTGCGCTCCAGCAACAGTTGTAGACGGTTAAATAAACAAGTAAGTAAAACTGAGTGTTTACAGACTGAGCAAGTTTACTTGTCCCACAGGGCCGTTGCTCGACGACATTATCACTCTTGTTCACCAAATGTTTAAGAATGATTTATTTATTTGGTCTGATACGGTTCCAATTTTGGCGACTGGGGAACATTTTTTTTTTTTTGCAGTGGTACGTAGGCTGGTAAGATACATTTAAAAACATGATTGCTTTTACTTCCAAACCACAAAAGTCGCCAGAGCTTATTCTTGCCAACAAGACACAGATTATATCAATTCTATATAAATGGTCCATACATAGATTTATTTCTTACATATATATGCCTACAATACATACATACATACATACATACATAAAAAAACCTACCTACATATACACATAGGTATATATATATATATATATATATATATATATATATATGTGTGTATATATATATATATATATATATATATATATATGCATTTGTGTGTTTAATATATATATATATATATATATATATATATATGTATATATATATATATATATAATATATATATATATATATATATATATATATATATATATATATCAGCAACATTTAAGCTAGCTCCTGCGGAAGGTTCTTGGGCCTTCTTCGCGATAGACAATAATAAACTACAGAAGAAATTAAAATTGATAGCTGCATTTAAGTATTGCATTAATATCTAAGATTGGCTTTTAAAATGTCAACGATGATTTTTTCTGTCGATATCTGATTTAAAAGACAATTTGATATACGTAGGTCTTTACTTTCCATACAAACGATTATTTGTATTTTTTATGGGTGACTTTCGCTGTATTTCGCAATTAATTTCGATTATTCCCAAATTTATTACCATGTTATAAAAAATTAATATCGTACAAAAAAATCGCCGAAATCAATTGCAATGTCGAAAACTTGGGAATCCAAAATTCCAGGATTGTGGGTCCCGATCCGGACTGGAATGGTTTAATTTGCTCACTGATTTATCATGTATTCAAAAATGGTATATAGATTGTTGAAGACGACATTGTGCTAATATGTCGACAGTTAAAAAATATGATCAACTTGGTAATTTATTATATATATATGTATTATATATGTTTAGATATATATTAATATATATATATGTAAATATATATATATATATAATATATGTATATAATATATAAATATATATATATGTATATACCCACTATATATATATATATATATATATATATATATATATATATATAAATATTTATATTTATATATATATATGTTTATATATATATATATATATATATATATATATAATATGATATGTATATATATATATACTATATGTATATATATATATATATATATATATAAATATATATATACATTTAGTTTTAATCAAATTATCAAATAAATATCCACGTTAGTAAACACCCTAATCACATATATATGTTGACACATATACATATATATGTATATATATATATATATATATATATATATATATATATACACACACAACACATATAAATATATATGTATATACAGAATAATTGTTCATCACACACACACACACACACGCAAAACGTTTATACAAAAACCACTATACACATATATATTTTCTACATATTTACATTTATATTTATATATGGATTCCACATATATAGACCATTCATATATATATCAATAGATATATATATATATATATATGATATATATATATGTATATATATATATATATATATATATATATACATGAAGAGGGTCATATACAAATACATACACAAATATTTAACTAAATTCTTTGTTTATATTAAGACAGTTTAGCAACATTTAACCGCCTGAATATCCGAGAAATTTCATAGAAAATATGCGTTCTTCGACAGGAATCGAACCTGTATCCTACACAGAACGTCATATATTATTATAAATAGAGATATATGGGACACCGATTTCAACTATCACCATGGGTGTGTTAAACAAGGAGGTGACTTGATTAAATATCAAGGGGATTACATTGCCCGTCATCTTCGGAAAGTACCTGAAAACACCTATACCGGGTTGACCCAAACCTTGTGTGTGAAATTGTGTAGACGTAACCGCTCGGAAGCCCTCCTGCTAACACGAAGTCACAAGTAATCGTTACCGAGGGTTTGTGCTTACTGGCCTTTTTCAAAAGATTAATCACGCTAGATTATGCGCTCTCCCCGATACCTGTAACTATATATATATATATATATATATATATATATATGGGTATATATATCGTTTGTCATAGGAGATCAGTTGTTATTTTTTAATTTATTTTTTTAATTTTTTTTTACACTCGTGTATTGAGCACTTTTTAATACTACTGTTTCCTCGTCTGATTCAACTCTGACCGGTAACCTTATATATATATATATATATATATATATAATGATCTACTGCTCCAATACACCATATATATATATATATATATATATATATATATATATATATATATATATATAATGATCTGCTGTTCCAATAAACCATATATATATATATATATATATATATATATAGTGTATATTAGGCAGATTATTCCCCAAACATATATTAAAATATAGCAAACAACGAATGTCTATTATGTTTGATCATGGGCAGTTCTAAGCTTAGTATATTAGTTTCGGGTTGGGTATGTGTGCCAAAATCTTAAATCGAGGAAAAGCATAATAATAAAAAAAAATACCCAAATGTTGAACAGTTTTTGTCTTTATTTTCTCCCCAAAATAAAGCCACTATACGAAGCTTAGAATGGTTCATGATCAAACATAATAGACATTTATTGTCAGTTATATTTAACAATATACGTTTGAATATATATTGGATACAATATCTTGACCGTATTTTGAGAAATGAAAACATTATGTAAATAGATTCATGCAACAAACTATTTCTTATTTAACAGTTAA